>BQNB010013403.1:23377-53191 GCA_026074375.1 Tanacetum coccineum | reverse complement strand
GCTAATTCAACAACATAGCTAACGTCTAAAGTATCAGGGATTATATCAACCAAGGTACTAAAAGTAGTCCACACGAAACTTCGATCGGCACTGAATCAAATAATACACAAGCATAATGGTTGTTGAGAAGAAACGTACCCGTGACGACGTTGGAATCGGGGTTAGCGTCTCCTCCACCTAGTACATATGCTTTTCCTCTTGCTTCACCAATCCCACTCTTGTTTCCAGTTTTGTTTCCACGGTTCTGATCTTTCGGCTTTAGGCAATCACTCATGTAGTGTCCTTTCTTTCCACACTTGAAACAAGTTAAAACTCTCTGATTCACTACTTGACCCTTCTGAGTAGAAGTAGTAAAGATCGTGGCCTTACAATCCCTGGTCAAATGCCCAACCTTGTTGCACTTCCCACATCTCATAGTGCATGGCCCTTCATGATGAAACTTACACTTGTTGCAGAGAGGCAACGATCCATTATACGCTCTTCTTTTATTGTTTCCAGCCGTATAGGCTCTTGTTACATTCTGACTTCTAACATTCGTCTTTTGAATAGTGGTTGCTGCCTACGGTTGTCTCTCTGGTTGTTATCAAACTTTCTTTTGTTCTCAACATTTTTCATAGCATAACCCTTTAACTTTTGATCCATTAAGTTGTTAGCCATGCGAACAACATCTTGTAGTCTTGTAGGTTCTGCAGCAATCACTTTTCCCTGGATATTATCTGGGAGACCACGAATAAACTTCTCAACTCGATCCTCCTCTTCGGGAACCATCTTGGTGCACAACATGGTAAGCTCTTGGAATCTCTGAGTATAAGCAGTCAAATCGTTGTTCTTCACAGTCAAATTCAACAGCTCAGACTCTATCTTTTGAATTTCATTTCTTGGGCAGTACACTTCAGCTATTAGCTTCATAAGCTCTCTCCATGACATGGCAAATACAACATCAGTTCCAATAGTTCTCTTATGTGAGTTCCACCAAGTTAGTGCACTATTTAACAAGGTGCAAGTAGCATACTTAACTTGGTATTTCTCTAGGCAATTGCTGATATGGAATATTGTTTCTATCTTCTCAAACCACCTTATCAACCCGACAACTCCTTCAGTTCCTTTAAAGTTGAGTGGTTGACATTTTATGAAGTCATGGTATGCACACTCTCGAACAATAGGCCTATCACCTCTGTCATTCTCATTATGATTTCCATTTCCATTCCCTCCTCCATTTCCATTACCATCATCGTTGCCGTTGCTACCCTCATCGTTATCGTTCCCAAGTCCAATGTTCCTGTTAGCCTCGCGAGCTTCTAGAGCTTTTGCCACGCGTCGGTTGATCATTTCCTCAATTGCAGTAGTCGTCATTCTAGAACGGGTGTTAGTCATTGTTCTACATCACAAGACATAACACATGGTGAGATGCGATACGAGATATAGCTACTATAAATGGTAAATAAGATTTAAAAAATATACAATAGAACATGTTTTGCCAGAACGAGTAAATAACAATAAAGAAGAACACGCGAGAGATTCAAAATAAGCTTTTCATATCATAACAAAGCTTAATAATTGGTTACAATCAACCCGTAGTGGGGTACTTGATTTACAATATTTCTACTACTAACATCTAGACCTAACCATCAGTCTAATGTCCTACATAACCATGGTACTACCAAACTAAGGGCGAAATCCCAAATGCCTCTCAACAAGCGACTCCAACCTCCTAAGTATCCTCCGAGTATCATCACGATCCTTACAAATTTGATGAAACTCATCTTGAGAAAGTGCCATGTGATGACGAAAACTGTCGACCCGATCTCTCTCGATACACATCAAAATCTCGACCCTTAGGTTTCCCATTCCTAACCTCCTAATCTACTCCTAATCCTATCAACCAAACCAGCTCTCTCTTCGCTAACCACCAACTGACCAGCCTCCAACTGTCTCTGAGCAGTCTCAAACTCAGTAATCATATCAAGAGGAACCTCCGACATGTAGTAAGCTATATCATAAACAGTACCCTTAAGATCAGGGGCATCTCATCCAGTGGACTCAGAAATACCACCAGTAACCAATGGATCTACATCGATCTTTATCGTGCCTCCAACACTAGCCTCTGTCTCAAACTCCTCATTGTCCTCCCTAATATCACTAGCAGCAACCTTAACTCCCATACCTATACCATCCTCAGTACGAGCTCCAACTCTATCACCAATACCTAAATCTGCAAACAGCCTCTATATCAGCAGTACCAATCTCCAT
Source organism: Tanacetum coccineum (assembly GCA_026074375.1). Lineage (NCBI taxonomy): Eukaryota > Viridiplantae > Streptophyta > Magnoliopsida > Asterales > Asteraceae > Tanacetum > Tanacetum coccineum. The sequence goes on along the minus strand of BQNB010013403.1, from coordinate 50,941 downwards.
ATGCTCTATTGCTATCACTCGGTAAGTATGATCTCTGAACCTCTTGTAAGGTGGTAAAAGATCACATGAGTAAGCTATTGGATCTCGGAACAAGAGTATATAACTGTACTAAAGTAGTAGGGGGTCTGCATCTCTTGCGAGATGGTCTAGCATAAGGTGAAGATGAATCTAATGACCTCTCAGAAGATGAATCTAGGGATGACTATGATGTCGTCGGTGGGTAAGGATTAGACAATGGTGCAAACCTTTAACGTCTAAACGCCTTACTATATCATAGTGAGTCCATATCCGGGGATACTTAACGACGAAAGCAATCTCATTGATCTCATAAAGGAGTGTCATCAATGAACTCACTTCGGGGGAGATTGTTAGCCTCAAAGTATTGAGTCGAACAAGAAGTTCGTTCATTATGTATTTAAGTCTCGGTCAATCAATTAGTTAACGTTGTAATAGGAAAGTATCAGGAATCGGGCTCGATAGTTAATATAATATTGTATATGTTTCGGGTTTAATCCCAAGCAAAACCCGAGCCTGGGTCCTAGTCAATTATCCAGAACTTCACTTAATGTGTCGGGGTATATAAGTAACTATAGGATCCCGTAACACTTCACTTCATACGATCGATCACGAAATCGGACTAGAAATGAGAAAGAGAGATGAGTTGTTTAGAGAGAGAAACTAGAGAGAGAATTGAGAGAAGATATTATTAGATATTTTGAACAACTTAACAACTTACTCTTTTCTAAATAGAAAAGAGTTTATATACCCCGTCGCGTTAAATGACGCGCGGGATATTTAACTAGGACCCGGGCTCGGGTTTTGCTTGGGATTAAACCCGAAACATATACAATATTAGATTAACTATCGAGCCCGATTCCCGATATTATCCTATTACAACATTAACTAATTAAAGACCGAAGCTCCATCGTAGAGTGACCGAACTTCCTTGTTCGACTCAATAAATTGAGGCTAACAATCTCCCCCGAAGTGAGGTCTTGAACACGGGAACGAGCTTCCTTTATTGACTCAATAAAATTGAGGCTAACAATCTCCCCCGAAGTGAGTTCATTGATGACACTCCTTCATGAGATCAGTGAGATTGCTTTTGTCGTTTAAGCTCGAGTGTTCTTGGTCTTTGTCTTCGTTGTTATTTTGTTGTAGGATTGTTCTTCATGCTTTGCGATCTTGACTTTGAGGCATTTGTCATTGTTCCTTTATCGTCTTTGCATCTGCGATCTTATGTCTTTTGACAACATGCTTCATTCTTTTTGCTTATCTTGACAATCTTCAAATTCGAGTTAGCAGAAGGTCTTTGTCTTGACACTTAAGCTTCTAGATTTGTATGTCTTCGTAGATTGAGCATTTGAATGGGATTGAGGTTGCCGTTACCACCGTTTGACCTGCAGGTTTACGTTAGTGATAAACGAGAAAATTGATTTGAAAATCAATCGACGTGTCACTCGTTAAAGAGTTTTTGTAACACATCGAGAGTGTCATGTTTTTATCAAAATTCATCAACCGTCAATTCATTTACTAGACCAAATCGATATCCAGTTGTTACAAGTTTGATTCATATAGAATCTCACAAGTCACCTACCAAGAGCTTGTTTATTATCACTTGGATGTTCTGGCAAATATCACAATGATATTGCGTAGGACTCTTGATAACAGCTTGTGAACTTGATGATGTTCAACCAAGGTTTGAATGGAATGTGTTCCTATCGAGTTTTTATTGATCTCTTGGCTTTAGACTCGTTTGTGCAGTTTGGTTGTAGTACTCGGAGGTGGAGATATTGCCACCTATTTAATATCCACAAATCTCGGGTGAGATGTCATAGATAACTTGTGTCTCTTCGTGGACAAATGAGACCAAGTTTATGTTGAAGAGGAAACCCGACGGGCTGGGAAGGGTTTGTTACATGGCATCAACTGGGTCTTATGATGTCGTTTTTCAATGTCGCAATCAACTTGTGATATGACTAGCATATGTATAGACCCTGGTTTCTGCCTTAAGTTGTGTGGAGGGTTCTTTCTTTAGACCCTTTAATCCATAACATTTTCTTTTTAATTCTTCTAAACGCCTTCACCTTGCTTTCCAGGACGTCATTACTAACACCACTTGGTGTGATTGTTCCAGTTGTTTAACTCAATATTAGCGGCATTTTCCATATTCATTCATCTCCAATCATACATAGGACTGCTATTGTCTAACTTTGGATTATCCTTGGGTTGTCTCCGGTTCTGGTTTGGATTCATAGGATAATTGATTCCTAACCTAACACTTATGACTTCAGAGATCGTTCTTGAAATAAGATGTTGTTGGGGAATAAGGATAGAACCATAAAACCCTTTTCTTTCTGTTCAGCACATTGGCGTCGATTCGATCATAATTGTAATTACATTTTTCTCCCTTATTTTAAATAATAAACACTTAGCTTAGGTTTTTGAAATACCTTGTGATTAAAATATGTCTGAAAACCTGTGGAGAAAATATTAGTAGCACGAATGGTTGTGAACATTTTTTGTTAATGTTTTGATACATAAGAGTTGTTTGTGTTGATGTATCAAGAACATTAAAACTTTGTTTTCAAAAAACTCCCCCTCAAAAATAGGGACAATGAAAAATTGTTGTTCTTTTGAAAAAACATTTGTGAGGGATGGAGAGTTGAACACACAATTTTGAAAGCATATGAAGGTCATCGAGAAATTCTTGAAAAATTATGTTCAACTTTTTGAAAAACCAGATGTTAGAGGACTTCTCTTCTAACGGTAAGGGTAAGCGCACTGAAACGTACACTATCCTTTTTCTTGAGCTAAAGATATTGAATGTCTTGTAAGAACAGCTCAAGACCGAGAAACGTTAATTTTCTCGTTGTGAGGATAAGTTATAAACCTTCCTTTATTTGAAGTCCGGGTTATGTACTGACATTTGCACATAAGCCATTTAGAAAATTAGAAATGACATGTTTTGAAACTATTTGCAAACTCTCGCTCGAACTTCATTTACACACCCGTGTCAATGTTAATCGACATTTCTAAGCACGTAAATGTTATCGATTCCAAGAGACATGTCGAGAAGAATCTTTTTGGAAATTTTCTGTTTTTTTTTTGTATTTGTATATATATACCTGTTGTCCTCAGCATTGCTATGTGAAGGTGGAATAGTAATTCCAACTCTTGTCGTGATGTAGCTGTCTTGATTGCTTAAGGAACAACTTTTGGAACCAGCTTTGAACTTGACGGTTCATTGCTGTGGTCTTGAATTCCGAGTTCTGAACGGTTATGATCAGAAGTCATTTGATGAAGAACGAGGCCTGAACTGATGTGAACAGACGTCATTTAAACTTTGAGGAACGGGGCCTGAAGTGTTATTTTCAGCAGACGCCATTTGACATTGACGACCGAGGCTTGAACTGCTGTGTTCAAACGTCATTTTGAAGATTTCATCTTTTGTAAAACCATTCTGGCACTGGTTTCTTAGATATCAATTGTAGGATCCCGTAACACTTCACTTCATACGATCGATCACGAAATCGGACTAGAAATGAGAAAGAGAGATGAGTTGTTTAGTGCAGTGCAGTTTTGTTTCTTTGACATCCAACTTACTAGCTTATCACCAAGGAACTGTATCCCTCCAGAAGTGCTTTTGCGAGTATCAATGCATCCGGCATGATCAGCGTCTGAAAATGCTGTTAGTTCAAAGCCAGAATCCTTTGATACCAGAGTCCCATGTTAATGGTACCCTTTAGGTATTTAAAGGATTCTTTTAACCTCCTTGAGGTACTTTTGAGTTGGTCGTGCTTGATAACGTGCACAATAGCATACTGCTTGCACTAAGTCTGGTCTACTAGATGTCAAGTACATGAGTGACCCGATTTTACTACGATAATCAGATTGGTCTACGGGTTCTCCACCTCAAATCTACATCTAGTTTGGGTTTTGTAGCCAATGGTGTACCAATGGAGTGACAGTTGTCCATATTATGCTTTTTCAGAATTTCTAAAGCGTACTTGGCCTGATTGATAAAAATACCTTTTGGGGACTGGTGGATCTGAAGTCCTAAAAAGAATTTCATCTCCCCCATTAAGGACATTTCAAATCTATTGTGCATTAACTTTTCAAATCTTTGAATATTTTAGGGTTTGTAGACCCAAAATTATGTCATAACGTAAATCTGCACAAGTATAATATCCTCCCCGTATTTTACTTGAAATAAAGTTTGAGTCAATTGGCGTACCTTTAGTAAAGCGCTTTGGACATCCAAGAAGTTGAAAGTTCTCATACCATTCTCTTGAGCTTGCTTTAATCCATACAAAGCTTTCCTCAGAAGGTAGACTTTTTCTGGATGATCTGGATCAACGAACCCTTCTACGGGGAGCTGAGCAACATAAACCTCCTCCTTCATGGACCTTAAGAAATGCCGTATTTCACGTCTACATCTATAGATTGAAAAAAGACTTGTGTCTGCGTAGGCAACGAAAATCCAACTGCGCTTCCAAGCAAGCAACTGGTGCTAAATGATTCTTCAAATATCAATACCCTCTTCCCTGAGCAATGAACCATTTACTACATATTCATAGCTTTGTTGCGAAATACAGTCTGATCTCATCCATCTGTCTTCCATAACCACTTTAGCTTATATATCATCTTGCCAAATGTTGTCGACTAGTTCCCTAGACTTTTAGTCTGTCGAACTGATGAAGTTCATCCTGCATTGCTTCGATCCATGCAGAATCAGCCATTGCCTCCTTAATGTTCTTTGGTTCAACAATACTCACCGTGAGCGCGAACATACACATTTCAGGATCTGTGGCAAGCTGTCGTCTTGTTTGAACTGGCATGGTTGGATTTTTTCCACGAACTTGTTTTAATGGATGATCTCTGGTCCATCGGTAATCATGACTTTGTGGTTGAAATGAATGCACATCGGTATTATCAATGTTGCAGAGTAAGACTTCACCAATTCTTGTACCCGTGTTACAAAAAGATTTGATAAATTCAGCTTCTTTGAAATGAATCATTCGGCGGCTTGATCATATGTTGTTGTCCTCAGCACGACCGTGTACGGATTGTAATATCTTCAGTAAAGGACGGAAGAGAAAATTCCCAACCCTTGTTGTGACGAAAATATGTCTTCTTTGTTGTAGAATAACATTGTCATGGGGCATGGGGCCAGAGTTTGCATAATCTGACGCCTTTTGTCCTTGAGGAACGAGGCCTGAAGAGACATTTTCAACAAACATCTCTTGTCATTGTCGTGCGAGGTCTGAACTGTTGTGATCAGACATCATTTCTTTAATTTCATCAAACTTGATATGAATGGACTCAACTATTAAGCGTGTTCTCTTGTTGTAAACACGATATCCCTTCGACTGAGTAGAATATCCCACCATAACACATGGATCCCCTTTTTCTTTCATCTTATCCAAATTTTCCCCATCTCTAGTTATGTAACAAATGCAACCAAAGAATGTGAAGATGTTTTTAATGAAGGTTTCCTGTCAATCTGGATGTGATACACCGTCTTTCCATGAGCCGATATGATGATTGATCTGTTCTGAGTATATAAGCATGCGGTTTTCAACTGCTTCAGCCCAAAATGATAATGGAAGCTTAGAAGCTGAGAGCATTGTTCGAGCAGCCTCAACAAGAGTGTGGTTCCGTCTTTCGACAATGCCGTTCTGTTCAGGTGTTCAAGGAGTGGAAGTCTGATGTTCAATGCCTTCTTCTTTGAAATAAGCAATGGAGTGTCCTTGTTCAAGTAACTCTGTGCGGCTCTGTCATACGGACCTAATAACTTGAGATTAAAGATACTATCATTGTGAGAAGTCTTTGAGAACTCTGGTGATTCATCCTTAGATCGTAAAAAAGAGTCCAAGTGTATCTTGAATAGTCATCAAACAATCACTAGAATAATTTCTTCCCTTTATATGCTGCAACCGCGCATTGGACCACAAATCCCATGTGAAGGCAAATTCAGCCTTCCTTTGGTACTTGGAACAGCTTTTTGACTAAATGAGCTTCTATTTCTTTAACCTCATTTCAACAAGACGAACAAAGTTATCCTTGACATAATTTCACTTAGGTAAGCCTGTCACAATTCTTCTTTGAGAGTAAGGGTGATGTAATCGAAGTAAGATGAGAAAGTCTTCGATGCCATAACAATGCTTGAGTGGTGAAGCTTTAGGCCGATGAAACAGATTGGAAGTTGATGAAGTGTTTTCTGAAGAGATATTGTTAGAGATCGGATCCACGATTACCATTAGTAAATCGTTTCCCTGAAGATCTCTCACAAAACAAGTAGATTTCCTGAAAGCAACCTCCAAATCCGCATCACAGAATTGACCAACCGAGAAAAGATTGTGATTGAGGCCTTCGACGTAATAAACCCGTTTGATCGTGACATTTCCTTGATTCAGATCTCCATAACCAAGAATTAGAGCAAATTGATCATTTCCAAAATGAACAGTACCCAGAAAATTTCTCCACAAAATTACACAACATCTTGAGATTGCCCGTCAAATGTGGGCTTTGTGCATCCAGAGTCAACAATGAATAGGATGAGTTGTACAATCTGCAAGAGAATTAGAGGACGAGTGGAACATTGTAACAAATTGGATCCTAAGGAATTTGGATATCTTCCAAGACATTAGGTAATCCTAAGACAATGTCTAATAGTGGGGACTAATACTTGTTGATACATCTCTTCTGATTTTAGGCATCCATTATCTTTTTGGTCCTATGTGCTTTTGTGTCCATTTAATATCCAGATTGACATTTCTAGCTATCCACCATTTCTCATTCTGATTTGTATTCTCATACACTCCTTATAGTAACTCTTGGATTTTTGAATAGTGGTATTTGATGCAACTGTTTTTCTTATGGGGTGTTGCAATAGATTTGTTCGTTTTTCTCTTGGTTACTAGACTAATGGAACTACTTTAGGCTTCTTATTAAGCATTCACGTCATTCAATATCTAGAAACACAAGCATCATGATTAGAATTAAACACACATGCTCCCACATTCAACACAAACAGCATTTCTCAGTTGAAGTTTCTGGAATTTGAATGTCCATTACACGCAGTTACAGAACTTTTCTTTTCTTAGAAATACTAGAAATCCCATGATGGTCTTCTACTCCTTCTTTTAAACTTCACTTGACTATTGTCTGGCAACGACCTAATCTTTAACTTGATAGCACTTAAGCTGTGGTCTGCTAACACTAGTAGTGTGATTTACTCCTGAAGATTTAGACACGTGAGGATTAGTATTCCTAGAAGCACGAGGCAACTGCGGTTCTCTGTTTTGTGTTGTGGTAGTGGCAATTCTATACATTCCTGGTTTAAGCCTCGAGTGTATTTACGTTTGTTTACTATCTAGCAAATCTGTGAGTGAATGTTTAAACAAACAATCTGACACATTATTTTATTAACGACTGTTTCGTTGAAAACATCTCATTTCAGAGAAATTGAAAAAGGAGGTCGGTTGTTTTTCCTAAAACTGATGGTTTTGAATCCGTTGCAGTGGTTGTCGAACAACAGATGGTTTATCAAACTGAGTTTCCACAGACTTTCCTTTGCATTTCTCAATGAGTTTCTTTAACTCACTGATGGCTATGTTCTTGTCTTGCATTTGAGCTTTCAAATCATGTATTTCATGATATTGTTCACGTTCTTTTCGAAATACATTTGATCCGTTTTCTTTGCAAACTGAGTTGTTTTTTCAGTGTTCTTTACCTTGTTTGTAAAGCAGTTCAAGAAAATCGAGTGGTTTTCAAGTTTTAGCAAAACTCTTTTAAAAAGCTTATTATGAACTTCATTGTTAACGAGATTCAGTTTTGTTCGAAAGCTTTGAGCAAGACATTCCCCACACTTCTTTGACTTTAGAAGATACAACATTGTAAATTCAGCATAAGCATTTAAATCAACAGAGAATGCAAATATGGAACCATTTAACACCTTAGACACACACTCTCGAGAAGTAAGATCATATATGTTGAAAAATTAGCCTTTTCCAGATATCAAGTTCGTCAACCTCTTTTTTAAGGGATTTAACGTACTCATAATCTTCATGCATTTCTGTTTTAAGTTCATGTTCAAAACGAAAACTATCATTTTGAGTTTTTATGAAAAGAGGCATTAATAAGGTTTTTATCAAAACTTCCATATCTTTAGCAGTTTGTCACTCGAAAATAATCACTATATGTTTAAACTATCAAGCTTGAATCAACAATCTCTAAATTGATTGATTGTTTAAATGTCATGTCGTTAAAAACTTGTCCTACTTTTACTAATGGATTTCGAACGGTAGAAAGGCAACGTTTTTAGTAATGTTTGGTTTTGTTCTAATAAACGGTTTTCTCCGCATTGTCTTCCTAACTTCTTTTGCGCGTTCTAACTGATAAAGATACTCCAGTGAGGGTGCTTTGAAATTTTCATAAAGACTATTCTGTCTTGTGTAATCATATGGTTTCAACATAATCTTTATTCATTTGATCTACTCTCGGCTATCAAGAGTCAATAGTCTCTTCACTTTAGGGGCAAATCTGTTTGGCAGGATCTGAATTTAATCATATGGGAACCTCATACAAACAGGGATTATCAGGATTGGAGCCTTCTTGAGGTACCTAGATTTGGCAAAGGTTAGCTACCATTATATGTCCGCCATTTAGGGCTGAACATATGATATGGTCTTAATTGACTGATTACGAGTATAAACAATTTCGTTCAAAAACTTTAACTGTTTTGTCCATTTCTATATTTTGTCAATAACTTATCTTCCATAACCTTTAAATCCGAAACGACCTTTGGGTCTCTTTGAATAACCTTTCATTGTGACTTTGTTAAAAGACTCTTTTTGACTAATTCATCGTGTTTCTGATTGAGACTGAACATTTCATAGGCTTTAGTTTTTCAAACTTCTTTAAACTACGATGTCTTTTTTAAAGCTAATATCCTAGAGTTTCATTTAACTTTGTTTGAAGAATCTCATAATCAATCATCCGGTCATTAAAGGCTTTGTACTTCTCAAACTCATTTTGTTTGTTCTGAAGTGCAATCAGACAACTATCCCGACAACTAGTAGCCTCCCCCAGAGCCCTACCAGTCTCATCAAGGTTAGTTCTGCACTCCTTCAGTTCTTGAGTCAATGATGCGTTTGCTTTCTTTAATTGCTTTAAAATCGTTTTGTTTTCCTCAGTATCAAGAGTTAAATTTGCAATTAAATTAGCAAGCGCAGCACGCTCATCAGTACATTCTGCAGAATTTTTCTCAGAATGTTGTCTTTCATTGGCAAACACATTATTTTCATCATTGTTTTGTACCTGTTCCAATGGCGTATCAGTAGAACTTGATTCTGCAGGTAAGACTTCCTGAATTTTTGCCATGAAACCGTAATGTGCTTCCAATTCCTTCTTATCAATCTCTTCTTCTGATACAATCCCACTGCTTGTTTCATCTCCTGAACTTGTAACCGATGATTGAACCTTTTGAACCGTGCACTCTTGAATCTGTACCTGACTTCATTCAACCTTTTCAACGTCATCTTAAGCTCTTGCTCATGACTTGCTCTTTCAACCATACATTGTGCAATGGAGTCCATGTTTTGAATTATTGTTTCCTTGAAGGTTTGAGCTTCCATGGTAGTGTATGCATTGAAATCTTGTAATATTTCCCGAGCATTTGTATTATACTTGGAAAGCTCGAACATCTTTGAATGTATGAAATGTTCAAACTGCCCTTTGATCGCACGTAATTCAGAATTGGAATCCTTCTCGTGAAGTGTTTCATTGCTGAATTGCATTTCCAAATTCTGCATGTTTCGAGATAGCACAGACCTGAAAAGTCCTTCATTCGCATCAAAGAGTCGGTGAAAAGCTTCTCTAAACTCGTAGTACATTGAGTGGTTAGAGCTCGAGAGATGTTGAATTGTTGTCTTGAGTGCATTCAATTTGTTCAAGGAGTTTTCTTTTAAATTCTTTGCTTGCATCTGCAGTTTCTGTATCTCTCTGGTTCCTCTAAATCTGAACCCGAAATGAGATATATCTTTGTTTCCAGTTTAACCATGAATTACGAAGTGTACAAGACATGTTGATCTAAAGTGGATGTGATGTGATTGAAGTTATGGTTATGTATGCAATTAACGTTCACGGGATTTTACACGTCTATGATTTAAACCGATAAAAAGTTAACGGGATTTTACAAAATCAATAGAAAAAAACCGTGAATGTATAATTGGTTGTTGTTGAATTTGTTTGTTGTATGATTAATGCAGTTTAAGTCTAGTTGATGGTTTTGATTTGGTTTATGTTTGATTATTTGTTGGAATTTTGGCGCAGTTGGATTATGAAAAAAAAAAATTTACCCTATTACATAATTTAAATTTGATGTGAAAAAAGCTAAAAAATGCTATAGAAAAATATATATTTACTTAATTTTTCCCGCCAAAAATGGTCGCTAAAAAGGTGTCGACCGAAATTTTTTTTTACCCTATCCAAAATTTGAAATTTGATGTACAAATAAGTAGAAGGCTATATAAAAAAATTACATATTACTACAACTTTTTCAGTAAAAAGTGTCGCTAAAAAGGTGTCCGTCTGGAATAAAATACTCCAATACCACTGTCATGTTTAAGTATCAAACCGCCGTGTAAAAAAAAGTTCAAACCACCGTGGAATAAAATACTCAAACCGCCGCTTAATATTATACTCAAACCGCCATGATTTTTGATAACTCGCTGCCTAGATTTTTTATTCAAACCGCTGCTGTTTTGACCAACTCGCTGCCTTAATTTTTTACTTAACTCGCCGGCTTTTAAAAAAGCAACTCGCCGCCTATTTTTTTCTCAAACCGCCGTGTAAATATGGCAAACCGCCGGCTATTATTTGATTAAAATAATCAACTCGCCTTTGACCAGTCAAACCGCCTCCTAGCTTTTTCCTTAAAAGTGGATCTTGTCCCCTTTCCTATCAAACCGCCAGCTAGAAAAACAATATTATAACCAACTCTCCACGAAGAACACAAGGACGAATTGAGCAATATTAACCCAAATAAGCTTTTTAGCCACGAAACTAAGCTATTACATGCAATACTAAGTGTGTATAACAAGATTAAACACACATTAACGCTTGTTTCTTTGTGAATCTTCCAATATGAAGCAAACCTCCACGAAGAACACGAAATAAATCCGAACCTTATAAGCTTTGTAATCGAACTAGGAGCTTGTAAATCTCTTGTAATAGCACCAATACTACTTCCTTAGCATGTAGAACAAGAAAAACACCAATATTAACCAACTAATAAGCCCAAAATAAGCTATGAGCCATGGGCTTATTTTCTTCAAGAATAAGGACGAATTTGATCTCTTTTAACCACACGAATCAACCACGAATCCACACGTAGCTCTGATGCCAATTGTAGGATCCCGTAATCACTTCATAACATATATATCATACACGAATTTGATCTAGAAAAGAGAAAGAGAGTGAGTTGTTTTGTAGAGAGAGAAAGAATAGAGAGAGAGAGAGAGAGAGAGAGAGAGATGAGAGAAAATAGGAAAATGGAATTATTTAGAATGAAACAACTAACTTTTCCAAAGAGGAAAAGTTACTTATATACCCCGACACATTAAAGTAACGTGCGAGATATTTAACTAGGACTCGGGCTCGGGTTTTGCTTGGGATTAAACCCGAAACATATACAATATTAGATTAACTATCGAGCCCGATTCCCGATATTATCCTATTACAACGTTAACTAATTGAATGACCGAGACTTAAATACATAATGGACGAACTTCATGTTCGACTCAATATTTTGAGGCTAACAGCTTCGTGCTGACATGATTCTCCACTTCTTTGTGCGTTCGATTTGAGTACCGTAAACCATGGCAGGTCACTACAGTGGGTTATTATTATTTTTGAAAAAAAGACCATAACTCTTTAGATTGTGGAAACAACTAAGGCTGTGTTTGGTGTTAAAAGTTTAAGTCTCACTATTTTATTGTATAAGATACGATGATAATAGGTGATACCGTAATAAATAACTTAATTGAGTAAAAGTTTTTATTAAAATCAATGATACCAAGATGTATGCATGCTTCTTCGTATATATTTGACACGTCAAATAAAATACCATTTTTCAACTAAGTTGTTGCCATTCAATTTGTAAAAACACTTGTAGATTGCTCTTTACTATGCGTGAGACGTGTGTAGATTTGCAATCGCAAGGTAATTATACGCTTTTCCGTGAGACGGTGAGTGTTACATAATTACTGTTTTTGATTGGACGACTTAGCGTTGTTGTGGTTAGACCTGTTAACACGCGACATAGATGGGATGAAACATGCTTACTAGATATTACTGTAATAAAGTAAGTCCTGTATGGTTTAGGAATTGCAATAGTTGTGAGTTATCAATCGTTGATTACCTTTTGAATACACCATCACTAGCAGATCAACTGATGTGGTGGGGGTATGTCAAGCTGGGTCATAACCTTAGAAAATTAATTGTTTATTTATATAAACATGGGTAGTTAATTTTCTTCAAGGAGAATTATCAAAAATACTAATTCTTGAACATTACTATGTTTTGTAAATGGCACTACATGTCTAAAACATAAACCATTCAGCTTTCAGGTCAATGTTTGAAATTTCTGGAAATAATTTTAATGATTGGTTTCGTCAACTTAAGTTAGTCTTGAGAGTTGTTTGTCATTGAACAGCCTATTTCTCTTGCTTCACCTACCGATTCTGAGTACTTGCGCAGTGGAATGCGGTATATGATTCATAATGAGGTGGCTTGTCTTATGCTCGGAAGATGATCCTTGAACTTAAAGACAATTCAAAAATTCCTTACGTTATGAAATACTTTAGGAGCTTAAATCCATGTTTAAGAAACAAGCTGGAGTAGAGTGGTTTGACCTGATCCAAACTTTCCATGCTTGCAAACAGGATAAGGGAAAACCAGTTGGCCCATATGTCATTAGATGAAGAATTATGTGGAACTGGAATGTCTTGGTTATGTGCTCCCATAAGAGCTTAGTGTTGGTTTAATCTTGAATGGCCTCACTACAATAAGCATAACATGGGGAAGACATCTGGTGAACTACATGCTATGCTCATTGAGTATGAAAAGGTTTACCTAAAAAGGCTGAAACACCACGAGTAATGATGATTAAAGATGGTAAAATCCAAAAATCCAATAAGAAATCGCTTAAAGCTAAAGGTAAGGGTAAAGCTAATGGCAAGGGAAAGGATAAACAAGTTTATATCCCTAAGCCTAAAAACCCTAAACCTTCTGCTAAAGAGCACCCAGCTAAGGATGACACCTGCCACCACTGCAAAAGAAGTGATTCATGTATGAGGAATTGTTCTGCTTACCTTGCTGAGTTGATGAAGAAAAAGAAGCAAGTTGGCACTGCCAGTTCATTCAAATGTCTTCACTAATAGGAATTATTTTCTTCCTACTAAATCCCTAGTGTATGACACTTGTTGTGGTACTCATATTGTAACACAAAAACATGGGTCTTGAAGGAGGAAAAAAAGCTAAAACAAGTAAGAAGTTTGACTTAGTTTTTTACACTAATGGCCTTGTGATTGAATTTCCGACAATTGTCATTATGCACCTTCTATAATAGATGTGTTTTTAGTTTCACCGTTTGGTAGAAAAATGGATTTGTTCATGTTTTACGGATTTTTGGAATTCAGTGTCCTAAAAACAATGTGTTTTAAATTTTAATGCTATTCCCAGTAAAGGTATTTATGAAATTGATATGCCATGAATTCTTGTCCAAATATTAATTTTGATTTATATTGTTAGCACTAAAGGTGTCAACACGAATTTGGACTCTACTTATTTATAGCCACTGTCTCTTGCTCATAATAAGTAAGAACGTATTGAAAAAGCTGCAATATGAAGGCTTTTAAAATCAACAGATGATAGTCATTTGATCATGCGTACTTGTTTATCGGGCAAGATGACAAGGAAATCGGTTTCCACATCGTCCCGAAAGGCGATGATCTTCTTGGAATTATACATACTGATGTGTGTGGTCCACTTAGACATGTGTCAAGACAAGGTGCTAGCTACTTCATTACATTCACAGATGATTTTATAATCCGTTTTGGTATATGATTACTTCTTAAACCCTAAACAAATAGGTCTTTGAAACGTTCAAAGTGTTTAAAAATGAAGTAGAAAATCAACTCGGGAAGACAATCAAGGCTCTTCGATCAGATCGAGGTGGCGAATACATAAGCCAAGAGTTTAAAGATTATCTTAAAGCTTGTGGAATTGTCCAACAGCTTACTCCTCCTTACACACCACAACATAATGGGGTGTCTGAAAGAAGGAATCGTACTTTGTTAGACATGGTTTGATCTATGATGAATCTTACAACTCTGCCGTTATCCTTTTGGGATTATGCTCTAGAGTCTGCAACACGCATTCTCAATATGGTTCCAACCAAGAAGGTTGATAAGACTCCATATGAACTATGGTATGGAAAAGTTCCTAATCTGTCTTACTTAAAGGTCTGGGGATGTGAGGCGCTTGTGAAGCGGGATACGCCTGACAAACTCCAACAAAGATCTGTTAAGTGTATCTTTATAGGATACCCAAAGGAAACAATGGGTTACTATTTCTACTTCCCACCTAAAAACAAAATAGTTGTTGCGAGGTATGCTGAGTTCTTTGAGAAAAATCTCATAACTCAAGAAGTCAGTGGGAGGGCCATGGATCTTGAAGAAATTCAAGATGAAGATACATCACCTTCTGAAATCACTAGCAAAATTCCTATGGAGGTTAAAGGTTTTGAACCACCTCAAGAGGAAGATATTCCGATTCGTAGGTCTGAAAGGACACGTCGAGCTCCAAATCGTTTAAGTCTAAATGTAGAAGTGGAGGAGCATAGTCTAGGGGATCTTAATGAACCCACTAGCTATAAAGCCGCGATGTTAGATTCTGAATCTAATAAGTGGATCGATGCTATGAATGCGGAAATACAATCCAGTATGGACATATGTATGGGCTCCTGTCGATCTTCCTCTGTTTTTGTAAGAACTGTTGGAGTAGTGGATTTTTTAAGAAAAAGACTGACATGGATGGTATTGTACACACCTATAAAGCTCGTCTTGTAGCAAATGGTTATACTCAACTCTACGAGGTTGATTATGAAGAAACGTTCTCACCCGTAGCTAACATTAGATCTATTAGGATTCTCATATCTATAGTGGCATTCAATGATTATGAGATATGGCAAATGGATGTAAAAACTACCTTCTTAAATGGTTATCTTGATGAAGACATTTATATGGTACAACCTGAAGGTTTTGTTGATCCTAAACATCCCAGAAAAGTATGCAAGCTACAAAGATCCATTTATGGACTTAAGCAAGCATCAAGAAGCTGGAATAAAAGATTTGATGAGAAATCAAAAGGTTTTTGGTTTTTGATCAAAATCTTGATGAGCCATGTGTATATCAAAAGGCTAGTGGGAGTAATGTTACATTCCTCATCTTATATGTTGATGACATAATAATCATGGGTAATCACATTCCAAGTTTACAAAGTGTAAAGAATTATATTGGAAAGTATTTTTCTATGAAAGATTTAGGGGAAGCGGCATTTATTCTTGGAATCAAAATCTATAGAGATAGATCAAAGATTGATTGGAACTTTGGTCCAAAAATCTTACATGGAATTGAAAGATCTTAAAGAGATATAAGATGGATAATTCCAAACGTGGTTCCATTCCCATGCAAGAAAGACTTGACTTGAACAAATCACAAGGTGCTCAAACACCTAAAGAGGTGAATCGCATGAAAAATGTACCTTATGCTTCGGCTGTAGGATCCATTATGTATGCGGTTAGATGCACTAGACCTGATGTTACGTTCGCGCAAAATATTACAAGCCGGTTTTAACAGAATCCTGGTGAACTTACTGGACTGCTGTGAAAAATATTCTTAAGTATTTAAGAAATACTAAAGATATGGCTCAGAACTTAAAGTTGAATGCTATTGCAATGCTGGATTTGAGACCGATATAAATGATATGAAATCTATGACAGGATACGTTTCGTTTTGAACGGAAGCGTAGTAGACTAGAAAGCTCCAAGTAAAGTACTACTGAAATGCCTGCAACACAAGCTGAATTACATAGCTTCTTAAGAAGCAGAGATGGAAGCTATTTGGATTAGGAAGTTTATTTCAGGGCTTGGTATAGTACCAACAATAAACGAACCAATTAAGATGTTTTACGACAATTCAGCCGCACTTCTTATCGCCAATGAACCAGGGGTGGGTTTAAGCTTGGGCGTCAAACACTACATAGATTTATACCTTCTTAAAGTTACACATATAACAAATCTAGCTGGTCCTTTTACAAAGGTTTTACCAAAAGGAAAGCTTACTCAACATGCTAAGAGCATGAGACTTCGTTTAGCTAGTAGTTTCATGTAGATCTGTGTTTAGTATTTGGATAAGGGGATTGTTTTAATAACAATTTTTATTTTTTGATCTATTGATACGTTTGTATTTTGTTATTTTTTATATTATAAATGGTGTCATATATTTGCATGTTTAAATCAATGAATATAAATGTATTACTTCAAAATTAAATCCGTTGTATCAATAAACAATATGGGAATATTGGTTTAAACTAAGACAATTCGATCGTGATTGGTGATATTATAGATATTAAGGATGTGTCCACCAAACTCACATGATATTCATAATATGAATATTGGATTTCCCCTGCCACAAGAATATCACTTTATGGATCGACGTCATCAAGTGGATCTCTGGTACTGTGATTTTATTTAATAAATCTTTGACTTAGACGCAAGTAAGATTTAGGCATTATGTGGACTATTCCTTCCTGATATAGTTTTAAGTTATCTTGAATAAGGTAACTAATAAGGGCTAGTCAGAATGGTTATCGCCACATAGATGACCTATACTCTTTGTAGTCTAAATAGAATTTATTCCTTCAAATTGTTGAAGATGATACTCACTGGGGCCCCTGTGTAAATAATCAGAGTGTGTTATGGCCGTTTCTGTAATAACTCAGTTAGTAGGTCTCTTGATTTTCAGTAATCTTGATTACTTCAAATATGAGAAACAGAATCGTTAAATATGGAATGACATTGATCCATATCCAATTTAACAACGGTATCGGAAACAAAGGGATTGTAAATTCATAAATAATTTGTTCATGCCCTGTGAAACCATACTCAAATTATCTGGGAGCATTGACGTGTTGCTAGACGCTTACCCATATTATTAGATTATTTACATGTCCAAGTGGGAGCTGTTGGAATATGTCCACCGTAAATAATATATGTCCAGAATATTTATTTGATCCTAAGGGGACGCACACGTTTAATACGTAAACAAATGTTTAGTATATGATTTTAGCAAACAATCGTTAAATGTTAATGAGATTTAAGTATTTAAAAGTTAAAGGACTTAATACGCAAAACTGAGAAAAAGGAAGTTTCGGTTTGACCCTTTTCCTTGTTCTAGTCGGTAGGAAACTTAGTTTCCTAATAGGATTAGGGGATTGATTTGAGGGCTATAAATAGAGCATGATTTTCATTATTTGGATACCGAAGAAACCAAAATCCTAAACCCAAAATCGTCCTTGTGTCCCTCCTTGCTCGTCGACTTCTACAAAACCCCAAAAGGGTTTCATTTCCTCCTCTTGCTTCACGAATAGAGAGAAAGAAAAGAAGAAAGAAGAAGAAGAAAGAAGAAAGAAATAGAAGAAGAGAAAGAAAGAACAAGAAAGAAGTAAGACAAGAAAGAAGAAGAAAAGAAAGAATGAAAGAAAGAAGAAAAAAGAAGGAAAGAAAGAAGAAGAAGAAAAGAAGAAGACACGAAGGAAGAATGAAGTAAAAGAAAGAAAAGAATGAAGGAAAGACGAAGAAAGAGAAGAAAGAAAAGAATGAAAGAAGAAAGAAGGGAGAAAGAAAGAACTTTAGAAGGAAGACAGAAAGAAGAGAGAAAGAAGAAGGAAGAAAGGAAAGAAAAGAAGAAGGAAAAAGAAAGAAGAAGAAATGAAGAAGATGAAGAAGGAAAAGAAGGAAAGAAAGATAGAGAAGGAAAGATGATGAAGAAGAAGAAGAAGAAGAAGAAGAAGAAGAGGAAACAGAAGAAAGAAGGAAGATAGAAAGAGAATGAAGAAGACGAAAGGTGAAGAAGGAGAAACCAAAATGAACACTATGGGTTTTTCGGTTTTTGGTATTTGTGGACTACAAAGTTGGTGTTTTGCTTCCATTCATGAGTTGATTGATTCAAGAACGAAGACAATTGTTTGCTATATCACTACTAGTACTAGCATACTTCATTATTTGCTAAGAACGTATTGTGTATGGAAGCTTAGAGGAATCATACTTTGATTCTTGTGGTTTCAGTGTGAATTATACACAAGCGTATTATAGAAGACGGTTGTTTACGGTCCGTTTTACTTTTTAAACTGTGTTTGTATCGTTTCGTGCTAAAATGTATATTTCTTCTATTCTTGTTAATTAATGTATTCTACATGTTATCTTTATTCCGCTGCGTACTCGTGTTAATTAATTGGTTAATTAGATCGTAAAACCCAACAGTAACTTCGAGATGCATGGTTTGGTAGGGAAACTATGACGTATCTTACTATATATATATATATATATATATATATATATATATATATATATATATATATATATATATATATATATATATATATATATATAGTGTACCAAACGTCTTTACATCACATGGGCTTTGCCCTATACGACTTTGACTGATGGCTTTAGTTTTGGCATTCGATAAATTCACATCATATCTTATACTATCAAAAACTATTGTTCACACTGATCACTCAGCTCTTATACATCTATTTAAGAAAGAAGATGCAAAGTCCCATCTTATTCGATGGATTCTGCTCCTACAAGAATTCGATTTGGAAATCATAAATAGAAAAGGTACAGAAAATGTTGTTGCCGACCACCTATCCCGAATTGAAAATGATGAGGCAAGTGATGATAGTGAAGTCGAAGACAATTTTCCTGGAGAATCCCTTATGGAAATCAACACCGAAAATGAACCATGGTTTGCATATTTTGTAAACTATTTAGTCAGCGATATTATACCAAAATGAATAACCTACCATCAAAAGAACAATTTTTTCTCTGACCTCAAACACTATTTCTAGAAGAACCATATCTATTCAAAGTATGTTCTGACCGTATGATCCGACGATGCGTGTCCAGACTAGAAAATCGAACCATTTTAGATCAATGTCACCATGGACCTACTGGTGGACATTATGTTCCAAACATAAGCGCAAAGAAAGTACAAGATTCAGGATTTTACTGGCCAACAATCATAAAAGAATTCTATACTCTAGCTGGCCTTTGCGAAGCATGTCAAAGAACAGGAAATATATCAAAACGTGATGAGATGCCCTTAAACAACATTCAAGTATGTGAAATTTTCGACATATGGGGTATCGACTTCATGGGACCATTCCCGAAATCCTACAAGTTTGAATATATATTATACATTGTTGATTATGTATCAAAATGGGCCGAAGCTCAAGCCCTACCAACAAATGATGCCTGAGTGGTTGTCACTTTTCTGAAGAAACTATTCTGCCGATTCGGAATGCCGAAAGCTCCGATCAGTGACCGAGGTACTCACTTTTGCAACAAAATGATAGAGAATACTATGAAAAGATATGGAGTCAATCACCGATTCTCTACATCGTACCACCCTCAAACGAGTGGTCAAGTTGAAAACACGAACATAACTTTTAAAAGAATTCTTGAAAAAACTGTTAAAGACAATCCTGCCATTTGGTTAAGAAGGCCTTTCGGACTGCCTACAAAACACCTACCAGTACCACACCTTACAAGCTTATATACGGTAAAAACTTCCATTTACCATTTTAAATCGAACACCGTGCATACTAGGCAATGAAGAATTGAAATCCAGACCTTATCGCTGCTGGAGAAAAAAGAATGTTTCAACTACATGAGTTAGACGAATTCAGACACCAAGCCTATGAAAATTCTCGTCTATACAAAGCAATAACCAAAGTCTGTCACGATAGAAAACTAAGAGTAAGGAAAGATTTCAAACATGGAAACAAAGTTCTACTATTTCACTCAAAGTATAAATTCAAAAAACCGAAATTAAGATCCCGATGGTTAGGACCATACATAGTGAAATATTAATATCCATCCGGATACGTTGAACTCTATGGAAAAGTTGGAAAGACGTTTATTGTTTACGGCCATTGACTCAAGTTATACCACGAAGAAGAAGAATATAATGACACAAGGGAAGAAGTTATTACCTTCTACACCAAAGAATGAACTCCTGAAGTACGAGTCTGGCAGAAGACTCTCATAAAAATTCAAGCGCTTCTCGGGAGGCAACCCGTGTTCTTACATGTTTTCCGCTTAAGTGTGGAGGAGCTCCCACTCCTCAGTTTTACAAAAAAAACCCAAAAATATGTTTTTTTTGGTGTGTTTTATTTTCTGCAGATAATATAGCTTAGAAGAAAAAGGAAAAATTATGGATGCCGCTCAAAGATCTAGCTGCTATCGATTCATATGCCCCGGGAAGTACCGTTTTCCCTATTTTCACCTTATTTATCAGTTTACCTCATTGAGGGCAATGTTTTACTTAAGTGTGGAGGGGAAGCAAATAGGAAAAATTAATCATGTCCCTTCATGTTTGCCCTACAATCTGGCCACACTTCTTTTCAACTGATATTTTCTAGAAAATTTAAAATTTTAAATCTAAAAACTATACTCTTAGTAAGGAAAATCCCATTGGATTGACATTATAACTAGCACAAATTAACCCCACTTAAATGTTGAGAATTAAGCCTATTTAGAATTCGGGTATCCACTTTTGATACCTAAGATAATTGATGCCTTTAGTCTATTCAAGTTAAGGTTTGAATGCAGTCATATGTGTCTATTCCGTCAATACGGATGTGTATGTATGGTCTTATCGCTTTTTATGGAACAGTGGTATCGGTTGAAAATTATATATGAGAGAGCCGGTAATTTAGTTTGCTCTAGAACTTGTGCTTGATCATCATTTATTAGACCGTAGTGAGGTTAAATTATAGACAAAGTCAGATGATAAAAGGTAGAAAAATACCTATGAAGTCAATGTATCTGCTGCACTCACTTTTAGTGCACAAAACCTACTGAAGAATCCAAAGATATCTGAAGAAATATGCTCAAAGATGAAGTCATGTGCCTGTCTTGATTATAAGTGCTTGGTAAAAAAAAAGTTTAGTGCATCAAAGTTCGACGTATAAGGCAAAGTTCTGGCACATGGAATCAAGTTATGCTGTTCCCCGTCATCAAGTATCATGTTCTCCCATTTTTGAGATTTCTGTCTAGGTGCTCACGCAGCAACGGTCATGTTTATGTGTCAAGTACAAGCCTATGGTAGCATCTAGATTATGTCTGTGTGTGGAGGGATTTGATAATGCCCAAATCTAACATGTTTTCTATGGCGTTATTTATGTATTTTATATCATTTCTCATGAACTTTCGATACTTAATCACATTAAATGCTTGCAGGTTCACTTGAAGACACTACAAGACCAAAACTCAAGAATACACTTTGGGAGGCAAATACAAGAAAAGATAAGATCTGAAACTAAAAGTCCAAGATGTGCTCCACACTTCTACTATTGTGCGCCGCACTTGCCTATGAAGACCACAAACCGCCGCACTTACATATTTTTGCGTCGTACTTTTCCCCAAAGTCTGAAGAATTAAAGTCCAATAAATACACCAACATTAACTCCTCAAAACCGCCGCACTTATTCCTAAGTGCGCCGCACTTCCAACAAGACTTAAATGAAATCATTAAATTCTATCGCATTAACACTCAAAAACCACCGCACTTATTTGTAAGTGCGCCGCACTTTCTCCAAAAATTAGCCTATAAATAGAGACGAATTTCCACCCCAAAATCATATCTTTACTTCAATCATTCTCTCATCCATCATCCATATAAACACCAAAAACACTACTCCCTTTGTAGAATAAAGATCTAACGATCAAAAAAGAAGATGGTTATCAACTTAGTTATTGAAATAATGGAAGTCTATGTTGAATCTACTTTTGTTATGAACTCCATAGCCATGAGAGGCTAAAACTCTAATGACTGCTCGGTGATGTTATTATAGTGAATAAGTGTTTGGTATGATCCTTTAATCTCAAGTTTATTTTGCAATCCTATTATATCTTATCTTCCCTCTTTTGTTTATCAATCAAGATTATATAGCCATACCAGTGTAGGTCGAAAGGCCCGTTATGATCTATGTGGGTTTAAAGATTTGTCTATGATCTTTATCGTCTGTGCAGAGAAATCCACTTTCGTAAATTGGTAAACAAAATAAGTTTTGATAAGATAGTTGTTGGATCATTTAAGTGACACATTTGGTCTAGTGAAGTTAACTTGATATAAGTGTTGAGTTATCTATTTAGCTTGTGAAAACGTTTTCTGACGAGTAATATCGTGGGTATACTTATGTTACCCATAGAGTTTGCGATGGCTCTTTTTGTTCGTGGGAACTTTCTAATGGGTAATTTATGGGCTAACATACACGCATGGATTTACCCACAATTGTTTATGGGTATTTTGTTATGGTTAGTTACCTATTATATTTTTTATGGGTTTGTCTAACAAGTGCCCTGACGGCATCGGTTAAACTGCATTTATTAAACACAAACTTTTCTTTTATAGTATAAATTCCAATTAATACACATTAATTAAACTTGTAAATTATCGTAATTAGATTTGATTTGTAATTTTAATAAAATCATAATTTCCTTCTATAATAACGTTAAAAGTTGCACTGAAGACACATGTTTGCTTTTTTTAGAACGACAATTTTTTGACACCCTATACTCACGTACTTACCATTTTCAAATTTATGTGGGTGATATTCCTAGATAAATCACGTACTTATCATATACTTTTTAATCTTCTTAAGGTTCTTATTGGTTAACGACTCTACTATGTCAAGGTCAAGATCATAATAAAACTTGTGTTTAATCCATGAACCAATTTTTACTTTGGCATCTACGAATACTTCTGAACTACCATTGCCATGACATGAGCACATTGCACCCAAACATAGATGGGGTTAATCCGATCAATCCTTTACACACCCACATTCATAAATGCCTTACTAATACAATTTTCTTTAACAGACTCAACTATAAGTTCTCTACTTACTACATAATATATAATTTTCCTAAGATCTGCACTATGACTTATCATAAGTCAAACTCCAAGTGTTTCCAAACTCAAGCATGATGGGAAATTATCACAAATTATATTGGGACTACACGAAAAGATTACAATTATATGTTCATTCACTTAACTATTTTAACCGGTAGCCTTCCATTGGGCATGATAATTAGTTTTAACAATTAAGTAGTCATAATAAATGTTAAAATAATTACAAACACCATTTTTATTAATTATTTTTGACATTCGATGTGACGATAGTAATGTCAATAGGTACATATATTAAGGGGGTGTTTGGGATTGCTTATTTGAAATAGATTATGCGTTTTGAAAACGAATAATCAAATAATCAGCTGTTACAAAACGTGATTTCAAAAAATAGTTGTTTGGGAATTATGCTAAAGCTGTTTGATATCGTGATAATCACATAATTAGTTTTGCGAGTGTTTGGGAAATTAGATTTATTAATACCTTAATATGCAAAATGACTAAAAAGGACAATCCATATGTGTAGTGAGCAATGTTTTAAAAACCGGTTTCTAAATTGACCCGGCCGAGCCATCGGGTCACGGTTCAACCGGTTTAACCGGCGGTTCAACTAACCAGCTTCCAGTCACCCGACCAGTTCACGGTTCAACCGCCCAGGTCAACCCGGATTTTAAAACAGTGGTAGTGAGTAAAATATACAAATTACAAATTATTCTTAAGCATGAGATACAAGCTAAAATTTTCAAAAATACATACTTGGGCTTTGATATTATATACAGTAACAAAACTTGTGAATGTTTGTGGGTGATAATTGTAGGTATTTTGTTAGCCGCTTTCAAAAATACATACTTGGGCTTTGATATTATAAACTGAGCACGTCCTTATTTTGTTAGCTGCTTTCATCAAGAAAAATAAATCTTAATGGGTGATAATTGTAGGTATTTTGGTAATTTATTCATATACTCAAAATCGCGTTTGCAAAAAGCATGGCCGAAGTTGCTTTTGCAAAACTGCGTTTTGAAGCTTTGAAAACGCAGAAATCGCTTTTTGGGCCATTTCACCCACACACTCCTTTTGGATTATACGTGTTTTTCAGACGTGATAATTTGATGAAAAACGCAATGCCAAACACCCCCTAAATTGATCTCGATAGTGACCAATTATATCACAGACGATAAGCCTATACGATAGTGAAGGTCAATTTATGACAGGATCAAACACTTAATGTATTCGACTCCCAATGATCGTAAAGAAAAAACACAAAATAACATTAGGTGTTTTATCAAGTAAAAGTTTTCTAAAAACATAATTGTATTATACTGGATCACGTATATACAAAATAGCAATTTCAGTTAACCTAAAAGTGATGGTGATATTAAGAAACTTCGGATTTGTACGATTGAAATTAAGCAAAATTAATACAAATGTTAACGCATAATTTTATCACTATGTTTTGTTGTAATAAGTGACACCACCCGAATAAATATTCATCGCATAGCGGTATCATACACAACAAAATTTGTACTTAAGCTTGACACTCTAGAGATTATAGGGTCATGTGAGTTGGATCCATCATCCATGTAATATCTTATATCTTCTGATTAACAAATAACGATACACAATAATAGTTAAATCAAAAGTTTCAAACTTCAATAGCCATGAACATTAGTTTCACATAAACTTATATTAAAGAAACAGTAGATCCAAAGACTTTCATGTACAAATTGATGACCATAAAATCATTAGTAGGCAAATATAGTTTTAGTATATGTAAGCATATATTATGATCACTTTTTAAACCATGCTCGGATGCCACATGTTGATTAATTTATCCTAAAAAACATATCATATTGATTAATATCTCAAAAAATATATAATCATAATATGAATGATAAAATAACATTAAGCATAACATTAAAACTTACTCGATACAAGAGATGAGATCATCACGAACTAATAACATCGGTAAGATGTAGATCTTCTAATTAGATTATTATTATGAAATCATTATCATAATACATTACCTAGACATTCAAGATACAATATCTAAATTATAGTAACTAAATATAATATAATTACACCTAAACAAATCAACAATAATATAATGTATAATATAATAAACAGTAAGTAAGATAGGCCACAATATCCACTATACATAATAATAGGATATATTCTAACATGTTCTCCTCCATATTCTTTTTTGACGATCTTAATTAAAGCATGCAGATCCCATGAATCAAACTACTCAACAAGTAATGAAAAAACTAGACTCACTTAAGGATTTAAACGTATAGTAAAGTGACACAGTTGCATGCACATTATGTCAAAATAAAGAGTCATCATAAACGTTCATATACTTATCCTATGAACATATTTATTCCTTATAAAATAACTAAATAATGCCATAGATGCATGGTTTGGTAGGGAAACTATGGGCTTTGCATCACATGGGCTTTGCCCTACACGACTTTGACTGATGGGCCTAGAACAGTGTTACGTAATTAATATCCATACAACATGTACACATAAGTCTTGTAATTCAAACAAGAAAAGTTGAACGCGCGTGTTGCGGCGGGGCTTTAGTATTTACGTTATGGGCAATAGAATTTAATTGTACTATTAGATATTCTATTATTATAATTAATTCTTTGGCAAAAGTTTATAACCACTTAATTCGTTTGGAAGTTTTACTTGGGTCCGAGATTTCGCGATTTTGCCTCTCAGATTGCGAAGGAGTGTTAGACAATAAATTAAATAGCTAGCCGAAGCCCGGTTGTGAGTTTTAAACTCATTAAGATTTATTATTATGTCTAATGTAGTATATAAATATTGTTGAGCATGATGGCAACGAGGCGGGGAATGTATTTTTACCATCACAATCACCATTTTGCACTCTCCATCCCCATCCCCATTGGGGAATTGCTTTGCATCCCCATCCCCGTTAGCGGAATTCGAGGATTTTTACCCTTATAAAAAAACATAAAAATTTAAACTCGTCAAAAATATATAGAATTTTGACTCATAAAGTGTCTCAACAAACGTACGTTGCACATAGTTAGATTAATTTCAATTTCAATTCAACTTTACGTAGATCATAAGTTCAAATGATTCACGTTGTTGCATTTTTAGCTCAAAGTAAGCTACATATAACTGAAAATTTTCTAAGAATAGGATGGTTTTCAAAAAGTTAGCTAAAAGAAGGATGAAATTATTTTTGTGTTCTAAAAATGTGATGGTTTGCTTTAGTTATTCTAAAAGTAGGATTTTGTCATTTTGTTTTTTTTTGAACGGCGATTATATTAGAAACAAAAACTAGCAAGGAGCTAGATTACAAAACAATAATATAGGGGTTTTTGAGCCATTTGTTCCATCCGAACGAGGCTTTAGATCTATACTTACACCAATAAAAAAAACTAGCAATGACATTATCAATAAGCATCGACTTCGAAGGTTTTCTCTCGTCAAATAGGAGCTTGTTTCGATAGATCCAAACGATTCGGTTTAAAAAGAAGTTACAAGAGCTCAAAAAAGTTATCAGGTTGTGGGTTAACGATAAAAAAATTCAGAGTGCAGGTTCTAAGAACTCCATTGTTTCTGAGCTTCGTGATATTGATAAACGTTTGGATCAAAATGGGCCTATTGATTCGTTGATTTTTAGGCGACAAGACTTAATGAGTAACCTGAATGATCTAAAGGAGATGGAAGATATGGATTTCGTCCAGAAAGCAAAAGTCAGATGGGCGATTGAAGGTGACGAGAACTCGAAGTATTTTCATGGAATCATTAACAAGAAACGGTCTAATCTAGCCATCCGTGGTGTGTTTGTTGATGGTACGTGGTGCACAGATCCTATCTTAGTGAAGAAAGCTTTTAAAGATCACTATGAAGCTCGTTTTAATAAGCCCACAAAGGCTAGATTGAAACTCAGTTTCTCCTTTCCGAATCGGTTATCTACAGATCAGGTTGCCGACTTAGAGCGTCATGTGTCTCATGATGAGATTAGATTGGCTGTGTGGGATTGTGGAGTCAATAAGTCACCGGGCCCGGACGGGTTCACTTTTGAATTCTTTAGAAAATTTTGGAAGGTTATTGGTCCGGATTTCTGTGAAGCAGTTGAGCATTTCTTTAAACAGGGCTCGTTCTCTAAGGGTTGTAACTCTTCTTTTATTGCTCTAATCCCAAAAGTCCTGGATGCAAAATTCGTCAACGATTATCGCCCTATTAGTTTAATAGGGTGTATTTATAAGGTCGTCACTAAGATTTTGGCAAGCCGTTTGGCTATGGTTATAGCAGGCCT
>BQNB010013403.1:3696-22946 GCA_026074375.1 Tanacetum coccineum | reverse complement strand
TTCACACAGCAACTCAAATCAAAATTCTTCACGTGTTCTTTCCCCTTGTCCATTTAGTTCAGCCTACACACACACCATCTTCACCTTTCGTCTTCTCCATTAAACCCTAGAAACCCTAGTACCAAATTCGTCCCTTGTTATCTTTTTTTTGGTCGACGAATAAACAAGCAGAAAGGGGTGATTGTTGGAGTTAACAAGCTGGTCAAGAGGGGTTTAACTTTGGAAGTGGGTTGTGTCACGAAGAGTTTTTAAACGCAAGATTAGGGTTTCCTTTGGTTTTTAAAGCAAGGGTTTCAGTTGGGTGTAAACAATAACCAAGTCCTCCTCAAATATTTTTGTTTTCACGCGTTCATCCAGGAGTAGTGTGAGCTATCCTTTCTTGTTAATTATCTTCCATACAATATTCAATTCGCATGTCGTAGTTGTGTGCTTGAAATCCTCTAAAAACAAAACAGTTGGTTACTTCCTGATATGCCACTCGAATAACATTAGAAATCTTTATGAAACTTGTGAAACGACTAACAAGTTAGGGGCCATAGTTATAATAGGGTGTTGAGTGTAGAACTCAGCCCATAGATAGTTTAGATGCTTGGCTTAGAGAAAAGTAAATCGCGTATAGTTATTTTGTTACATTGTTAATAAATATAACAACCTGGTAGGTCGACTTTAGGACTCAAAACGACCCAACTAAACTAAGAGGTAAGTCCAGTGCTTAGGGGCATTTTATAGTCGACATGGTATGTTACATTTAGCAACTCGAATCACTAAAAATGGTTAAGAAACGAACTCGCAATCATGGCCTAAAGTTAGTACTGCTGTCACGCAGTTAATATTGATGACAGAAAGTTCGACACCCCCTACTTTGGCCTCATTTTTAACCACGATATCGACCTCCGCCTCCAAAACTTATACGTTCTCTAAAAGGTTTTATTTGGCATTCATGTCGTGTGAACATCAAAATCTCTTGACTGTCCACTGGTATTCCTTCCTTACTTTAAGTCATTCTTTCTTCATATGTCTTGAGTCTTCCAATTGCTTCTTCCATCGTCATTTCACTTAGATCAGAATATTGCTCTATTGATGCAACTATTTGCAGATACCTATCGGGTACAACATTTAATAGCTTTCGTATTAAGGTTTGATCTTCAATTGTGTGCCCTAGACTAGCAGCTTTATTTACTAGTGTTGTTAATTTTCCGGTGAAGGTGTCAATTGTCTCGTCTTCCTTCATATGTAACATCTCAAAGTCGGATTTGAGTGTTTGTAATCTTGCTTGTTGGACTCTTTGTTCACCAATGTGTCTAGTTTTCAAAGCATCCCATATGGCTTTCGCGGTTTTGTGCTTTGTTATTTGAAGCAATTGTTCTTTGGGTAAAGCTTGGTAAAGAAATGCGATAGCAGTCTTATCCTTCTTGTTGTCTGATTGAGTCGTCTCTAGCGGCTCTATCATTTCCCATAAACCATTCGCTTCGAGAATGATTTGCATTCGAATTGCCCATGATGAGTAATTCGAGGGTTTTAGCATCGGACATTGGAATTGAGTTGTACTTATAATACTTACTTCTTTCTTTGGTGAAATTTCTCTTTTTGGTGAGCTGTTTTGTTTTGTGCCTTACAGGCTATCAATAAGTTACGGGGAACTAATTTTTCAAAAAAAACTATGCCTGGAGATTTTATATTTGAAGTTGAATAACCTAAGGTTAATTACTCCTTAAGTTATCCTTTGTAATATAATAAGCAGTGTATTCACTAGGTTACTATATTTATCTATAAGCCCTTTGAAAAGATACTAACTTAAAAACTAAAGAGAGTAACTTTTTCAAAAGAAAATCTATATCTATAAAACTAATATAGATTTGTGAAAAAAAATAAAAGGTGGAGGGTGTTTATGGTTTTATTTTGAAACCTGATGGGTTATTAAAACCCGGTGTGTCCCTTTGATGCTATTACTGTGCGCCCCTTTTTTTCTTTAGAGAAAACGCGTCTCTTTGTTGAGACAACTTGGTCTTCTTCTTCTTCCTTTCTTGTGGTGGTTAACCGCCAATTAAAAGTGGTCGGGTTAACCGTCTTCGTCCTCTACGATTGTGTTCTCGAACCACTGGATTCCCTTGATTTGTTGTGCGAAATTAGGGTTTCGCAAAATTGGGGATCTAAAAAATCGTCTAAGATTTGGGAGTTTGCGGATAACCTAAATCAATTTAATTTCGCCCCTTGATGATGACTTATATTATCCGTTCGATGTGGTTTTCTGCTTTGAATCTTGTTTTTTGGATTTGATGTTCTTGAATAAAACTGGAACTTTCAAAGAGTGAAACCCTTTTTTGATGCTGGTTGATTTAATCACGGATGTGATTGATGACTGGGTGACAGAATGGTTGGATTCCTTTTGATACAAGTGTTTGATAAACACACGAATATGATTTCTGATTGTGTGTTCAAACGGATTTTGCAAAGTTTTTTTTGCCGAAAACTAAATGGTTTTTTCTTGATTCAGAAACAGGAACAAAAACTGGTATATGATGATTTGGTTTGCAACCAAACCAAGCTTTGATGCCAAATGTTGGCCCGTTCTCTAAGGATCAGTGATATAAAACTCAATCACAATATACCAAAACAGAAATATGTATTGCAACTTTTGTGAAATACCAGTAATTCTATTAATCTGTCATCATCAACTTGATTGTTTACATGTCTATCTATTTATACAAAATGAAAAGGCATGAGATGAAGGGTTGTGTTGATTCAAACGAACCAACAGATGTGTCCCTTCACATATAACTGCCTTATTAACTAACTTTATAACTAACTTTATTTCCAGCAGATTGGGATTAACCCAACAGTTATGTAAAAACTGAAATGCATACGACTTGCCATAAGAAATGTTAGGATTTAATATTAGATTATGTCAAATCCTATTTGCAGTAAAAGAAAAGGTGAGTCAAATGTGCGGTTTAGGATTGGATAGTTGAATAAGACCTTATAAGAGATTTCTTAGTTTAGAATTTGGACGCGTAAAATGGATAGTTGTAGTGGAAACTCCATAAATTTTAAAAGTTCTAACCTGTATGAACTATTTTAACATATTTAGAGGAAACCAACGGTTAGTACTACAGCGGGCCTCGCAGTTCTCAACGTTATCCGGAGAGAAAAACTTCAAGAGAACGCACACATCTTTGGAACATATCTAAAAGAACGTCTCATTTCCCTTAAAGATAAACATGAAAGTAAGTTTTTTTTATCGCTTACTTTGAACTTTTTAGGGGCAACTTACCAAAATGTACATACTGTATGCTTAGTTTTTGGTTCTTACTTTGACTTTATATTCAATTGAGTAAAATGTAAATATTGTACTTTTCTTTATGTATAACCTATATCAGTCGCAAATATATATTTTTTCGATTATTAACCTTTTGGTTTTCGTATAGTCACTAGAGATGTACAAGGAACAGGTATAGTACTTGGTGTACAGCTTGTCACTCACCAGGGTTAAAAACACTGGCTAATGCACAAGTATTTGAAGTCATTGACAATATGAAATAAATACAAATATAAACGACATACGATTACAAATATATACAACTGTACAATTACTCTATATACAGATTTACTTACTATCAGGATTTCGAGTAGACATTGTAGTAAATAATTTCTAAATAAAATAAATACAAATATAAACGACATACGATTACAATATTTTTATATGTATTGAGTACCATCATACCTATGAATCAGGTAATTTGAGTTATAGAACTAAGAAGTAAACAACGTCGCTTTGTAATTTTGTGTCTGTAGATTTCGGGGTATTGATCGGAAAAAGTAGATTCTATGGCAATGTTTATAGGATCACTCCTCCACTTTGTTTCAATAAACAAGATGCATGTTTGATATTTATTTTTATTATATCTTCAAAGTAGATTTTATTAAGGGAATTTTTCAAGGGGTGTTGGACTTATCATAACTATTTAAGCTTTGCATTTCCATCATATTTGATATGCAACTATTTGATATGTAGGTTTGTATAGCAAAGGGGAATTTTTCAAGGGGATTTTATCACAACTATTTGATATGCAGGTTTGTGTAACAAAGCGATTTGAGCATTGCATTTCCATCCTATACAAGGATGGTGAAATACCATAAGCCAAATAAGTAAAACTTTATAAAAGCTTAAAGTTTAGAAACCTTAATCCTTAAAAAACTCTCAAACTTTATATATTACTTATCATAAGCTAAATAAGTAAAATCTTAAAAAAAACTTTTCTTATCATAAACCAAATAAGAAGTCTTGAAATTTTTAACCGAATAACCTAAGGTTAATTACTCCTTAAAAATTATTCTATCGATATAGTAAGCAGTGTATTCACGAGGTTACTATATTTCTATCTTCGGGTTTTAGGAAAAAGTTACAAACCTAAAAGTTAAGGGTAACTTTCTAAAAGATCTAAACCTATATATCTAAAATGATATATAAATAAAAGGAAAGTGAAGGGGTGATTTTCGTTTATTGTTGAAACCTGTTAGGGTTAATATTAACCCGGTGTCCCCTTTCTTTTATTTGTCCGCCCCTTTTGTGTGTGGAGTTCGTCTCTCCTTGGGGTTTGGTCCTTCTCTTCTTCTTTGGTGTTTGACCAGCGATGGCGATGGCGATTGTTAATCGCTCTTCTCCTTCTTCTTGTGTGCGTAACCACGGGCTCCCTGATTTAATTTGTGCGAAACTAGGGTTTCGCTAAAATTGGGGATCTGATAAAACCGCCGCAAGTCTGGGTTTTATTTGGATAACCAGAATCGGTGATGATTCTTTTGAAGGTTTCGGATATTGAATCTTCAAAGGTGTGTTTGTTCCTCTTTTGATGATTTTGATTTTTTCTGTCCCTTTTTTGTGATGACTTCACGTTATCCTGTCGTGGTTTTTTCGTTTGAATCTTATGAAAAAAAAGATCTAACCGTGCCTAACCCTTGATTGAATTTCTGAGTTATGTTTTTTCGATTTATACTAGTTCTTGACAAGAGTTTGCGAGCGGATGAATCCCTTTGTTGCCAGTGATTAATCACTCGGTGGCGATTGCTGGATTCGTCTTGTAATCGTTTGACAAACGCGAAATGATTTTGATTGTGTTTGTATGATTTGCAAAACGTTTTTTTTTTGAAAAATTGGTGCGGTTGTTTTATTTGATTCGAAACAAACACAGTGAGATTAATCAACGGTATATGATGATTTGGTTTAATACCAAAAGCTCTTGAGGCCAAATTTTGGGATCGAATTTCTAACTTGTAATCAAAAATATACCGAAATGTAAAGTTTTATAAATCTGAATCTTGTCATCAAAAACTGGATGTTTGTTTACAATCTGTTCTTTATATACAAAACGAAAGGGTACAAGTAAAGGTCGTGTTGGTTCGTTTGAACCAAGGGTCGTGTCCCTTCGTAAATAACTAACTTCTTTGTAACTGTCTAAATGTCCAGCGGATTGGGATTAGCCCAAAGTTTGTTGGGTTTCGGCCCGAATAGAATGTGCGGTATGTGCTAAAAGCATGCAAACCAAATGATTACATGGTCCTGGCATAAATCGAATTCATTGCTGGAACATGGTAGTTTGGGATATCATTTGGATGGGGGCTAAGACTGTATGATGGTCATGTTTAGTACAATCAAGAAGGAATTTATATCAGGAAAACAACAGATGCAATCATAGCACCGGTAGTGAACAGTCTTATATTACATCTCAATACCACTCTAATTCCATTGGAGCCCTTTCTATATGATACTAACTCAGAATTAGGCTCATTGGTTTGTAATGCAACTGGTGACTCATGAAAGCAAAGACATGATTAAAAGGTCAGGCAGATTGATTTTGTAAGTGAATTTTTTTAGCTTATGGTAGCCTCTTTTGTACAGCTGTAATAATTTATTTGGAATCGTTTTATAGAATGTCGATAGAGTTGTATACAAGTGTAGGATGTAGCCTAGACTCAAAATCTTAAATCATTCATATGTACGGACAGAGATTTTTTACATTTATATACTGCTGTATTTGAAGATATGAAGTTTGCTGCATCAGCTTGTCTATAGATGTTGATTTCAACAGGATGTCTTTTCGGTTACTTCCTTTTTTGTGGTTTATATGTTTATTAGGTTAGGATATCTTATGGACAGACTGGTTCTTTTCATTTTTCAAGCGTTTAATAAGCTATTATTCATCTGCATCTGTGGTGAACTAATTAAAACATCGCACAACCCCTATTTTTGAGTTTCCTTAGAATCAAGAGATCACAAGTTCAAGGCTATTTGTAGCTTAATGAGAAATAGAAAATACAATAGTAATTGTATTATTAATTAAAAATTCCAGTTTACCTCATGATAAATCGTTAAATCCATTTCGTTATTGTTAATAAAGATCAGTAAGTTGTAGCAAACAGAAATGAAGCAGACGCTAATGTCTAAGGCACAAAAAACGTTGTTTTAGAAACTCAGAGTTGGTACAGTACAGGTGTTAGTGTGCCAAAAGATATGTTTGGCTGTTTGTATATGGCGATTAGCATGAATATTCGTTGTAATATGTTTATGGGTAGATGTAGTGATCAAAGGGACTGTCTTTGGATTACTATATGATAGCCACATAATTTGGGTATAATAATATAACCCACTGCCTAAAAAGAGCTGAAACAACACATAATAATGAATTCACATCAAGGAAGTAAAGATGGATTAACTTACCAACAATATACGATGATAAGGAGTCTTGGGTTTGCAAAAAAAAAGATAACATCAACGCGTATCTACCCAAGAAAAAACTTAACATCAGATGTCATAGAATGTTACATTCTGAAAGTAAGTGTCATCCAGGGCTGAGTCGGCAGTTAGCTGAGATAGAAAAACACAATCATGTCAAACTTGTGTTAATGAAGACTAACAATTACATAACACAGGATCTGTTTTTTGGCTCTGATGCCACTGATGTTCTGCTTGTCCCCTTCTTTTCTGATTACTTGATTCTCCAACATGGAAATCCATAATACATCAATAGTGTATGACAAAGAATTGGGACAGAAACTAATAGCAGAAAGATACACAAAAGTTATTGATTGATAGAATTGATTTGTTTAGAGTTTCATAACCTATATATATACTAGATGAATCGGTGTCTTCACAAAGAGGAAGAACCGTTTCTATATAACTAATCTAACTGCTGTAACTAAACGGTTTATACCGTAACCTTTTGGACCCAGTCCAATTACAATTTGGGTTTACAGAACTTTACATAAAACATAATATAAATATATACTAATAGGTCCTCTAACTATTATTAACAAACTACTGATATATATCATTAGTTCCAACAATGAAATGGTGCTTAACATTATGTGCATCACTTAAAACTATACTTTCTTTCTAAAGCGGTGGTCATGCAGTGTTTACTATAGACATATTTCTTTCCAAAGACAAGTTCAAGTCAGGCTCTAGTGATATTACGAACACAAAATGAAACATGATTGAATCTTGTTATTGTTTAAGCTTTTCATGAGCAATGTTGTATTTAGCTTCATTCAATGCTATGACGTGGATGAAAAAAATTGTAGCTATGCTTGATGGTTATTAGTTGTTATTACCGTTTGAAATCCAGTTGTCACTCCATTGATATAACTTTAAAGTTCCTGCTCATAAGTTCCTATAGGGTAAAATGTTCTACTTGTGTCATTCATAATGAACTGTATGACGACCAATGTATAACATTCGTGATAGTTGCTATTTTATGACATAAAAATGATGAAAACAAACACCTATACTAACTAAATCAACACGTCAATGACATGTTTGAGTAAGCAGAGGGGTGTTTGTTTAAACTATATGTGAGCTTATGAGCTTATGTAGGTCGGACTTAGTATGTTCAGTCTGTAAGAATACCTGAGTAACTATAACAAGTTTTTTCACAATTAACGACCTTACTGGAAAACAAATATGGTTATATGAAATGGCACTAACATCACTTTAAATTAACTTCCTGAATATATATTTTTCCGCAAAAATAACCTCATATCAGTCCGCAAACATATATTTTTTCGATTATTTAACCTTTTGGTTTTCGTATAGTCACTAGAGATGTCCAAGGAACAGGTATAGTACTTGGTGTACAACTTGTCACTCACCAGGGTTAAAAACACTGGCTAATGCACAAGTATTTGAAGTCATTGACATTATGAAATAAATACAAATATAAACAACATACGATATACAACTGTACAGATTTACTTACTATCAGGATTTCAAGTAGACATTGTAGTAAATAATTTCTAAATAAAATGAATACAAATATAAACGACATACGATTACAATATTTTTATATGTATTGAGTACCATCATACCTATGAATCAGGTAATTTGAATTATAGAACTAAAAGTAAAACAACGTCGCTTTGTAATATTGTGTCTGTAGATTTCAGGGGTATTGATCGGCAAATTGTAGATTCTATGGCAAATGTTATATAGGATCACTCCTCCACTTTGTTTCAATAAACAAGATGCATGTTTGATATTTATTTTTATTTTATCTTCAAAGTTGATTTTATTAAGGGAATTTTTCAAGGGGTGCTGGACTTATCACAACTATTTAAGCTTTGCATTTCCATCATATTTGAATATGCAACTATTTTGAAATGCAAGGTTTGTATAACAAAGGGGAATTTTTCAAGGGATTTTATCATAACTATTTGATATGCAGGTTTGTGTAACAAAGCGATTTGAGCTTTGCATTTCCATCATATACAAGGATGGTGAAATACCACAAAGAACTGATATGATGACGAAATAGGACTTACGGCAAAAAGTATCATTTCATAGGAAACAAAACTTTGACTTAATCGGTAACCTTCCCTATTCAAGTTACTTGCACAAAATGCCAATTAACAACTTATTGTTTAATTCCACTTATACTCAGGTGAAAAAAAAAGTCTATGTGTATAGTAATACATTATCTTATAAGCACCTTTTGTTTAGCCAAGAAGCTTTATTAAGTGTAAATATATAAATAAATAAAAAGGTACTAAACGTTGTGAGATGGATTACAGTATGCCACAAACTTACATATATATATGGATATCAATTCAGAGTAAGACGGATGAACATTCGTATTTGAATAGGCAACATTGTTTTGTATATACAACATATTTATTATCTTTTGTATAAACCGACAAGTTAGTTTTGTGGCAGTTTTTTATTTAAAATGTTTTGAGCTTTTCAATATTCTATTCACGTCCATTTATAATTATCCATATTATTATGAAGCTTACCCGCCCATCGGGCAGGTTATGAAACTAGTTATTAGTATATAATAATTGTTAGTTTATTATATCTAGTTATGATAATATCCAGCATACAAGTTCCTAATATTATTAGTTTATTTTGCATCTAATTCCCATGTATTGATTTTATGTGACTAGAGATGACACAATTCTTGAAGAAACCTTAATGTTGAATATGCACGTTATGTCATGTTTTTTGTTGTTGTTGTTGTCATAGAAAGTTACCCGAATCCCGTTCGGTACGGTACCGGTACACCCGTTTCGTGCTTGAAAAAAAATCGATACCATCAGTTCGGTACGATTTTCAGTATCAATATGATAGCATGCTCATCCTTAGTTTTTTCATATATACTTATACATTTCATGCATCCATTGAACATCGAATGTGTAACGATAACATATCGACTCATCCGTTGGACATCGAATGTACAACGATAACATATCGATTCATCCATTAGACATCGAATGTACAACAATAACACATCGACTCATCCGTTGGACATCGAATGTACAACGATAACATATCGATTCATCCATTAGACATCGAATGTACAACGATACCATATTGACTCATCCGTTAAACATCGAATGTACAACGATACTATATTGACTCATCCATTGAACATCGAATGTGTAACGATAACATATCGACTCATCCATTGAACATCGAATGTAAAATAATCCTCATAATAGGGGCTAAAAACTTTAGGCCGGGGCTTTTAAACCATAAATTACTTATATACCCACAAAAATATGTAACATATACATAATTTTTATTTAATTATGTCCTTTTTAGTAATTTTGCAAATAATAAGCCCCAGCTCCAGCTCATTTGCCAAACAAGTTTTAAAAAATAAAAATTTTAATTTCGGCTTATAATATAAGCCCCAGCCCCAGTCCTAGCCCCAACCCCAGACCATTTCGCCAAACATGCCTTTGATGTGAAAAGGTGATATGAAAATTTATAGCCATATAATATTACCACTTGATCATTTAATAGTTGCTTTTTCAAATTTTAACTTTTTATTTTTATTTTTGTAGTTAATTTAGCCGAACATAGTTTTGAGGTAGTTGTTTAGTAAATCCGTTTGTATATATTAGTGTATCCGTTTGTATTAGGAATTTATGTATTAGGTTTTTTTTGCAGGGATTTAAAAGATGATAAATCTCTTCAGGAGCTTCGTCTTTCAGATAATAATATGAGCACACTTTCTACTGAATTGGTATGTACACAGCTTTTTCTAGTATACAGCAAAAATGGTCTCGGTTCTGCTAAATTTTGAAACTAAAGGCTTAAATAATCTGATCCTTATATTGGAAGTTGGTTTTTGCAGGCTTACTAGAACCAAGTCTGCAAGTGTTTCAGCTTGACGGGAACCCTTTGAGAAGGTATGCTCTGCAAATACCCAATCAATGATCACATAAATGAAACCAATGGAGACTTTTAAGGAATATGTTAACTTATTAAATAGTATTTGCAGCATACGAAGATCAATTCTTGATAGAGGACCCAATGATATATTGAGCTACCTGAATGTAGTACAATTCTTTTAGATACAATTGCTGGTAGAATTATATTTGTGTGAATTATGTTTTTATAATAAAATGTGGTACTTTAGTGCATCCGTTTGACGTACTTTAGTGCATCCATTTGACGTACTTTAGTGCATCCGTTTGTATCATATTAGGGCATCCATTAGACGTACACAGCTACATAACTTTTCAATTCAAGGGAGATGAGTTAGCCTTAACTGATTAAGTAAACTAAAAAATTATATAAACAAACCAAAACTATAAAATTAAGTAAACTTATTGTGGTTTTGTTTACATTGCAGGTGCAGTTATGCCCTCACAAAGCTAGCTTTATTTAAAGAAAAGGCTCATGAAGTAATGAAAAACCTTTATGAAATTATGGTCAAATGAGGGGTAAACATGAAGTTATATTTGTATATGCTCAGTAACCTTATTCATTGCTACTGGTTATTTCTTTTATTTTTACATTTTTGGTTTTAAATCTGTATTCATTATTTTTCTGTTTATGTAGTCTCCATCTGGTGCACATGTTAGTCCGTTTGGTGTTGAGTTACCTTTTCATGATGTCATTAGCAAGCCGGATAGTATCGAGTTTGGGCTGATCAAGTTTTCTCGTCTTTGATTCAGACACATGGCTTATGAAGTTCAAGAAGTT
The DNA here is from genome assembly GCA_026074375.1 of Tanacetum coccineum. Classification (NCBI taxonomy): domain Eukaryota; kingdom Viridiplantae; phylum Streptophyta; class Magnoliopsida; order Asterales; family Asteraceae; genus Tanacetum; species Tanacetum coccineum. The sequence continues at coordinate 11,464 of BQNB010013403.1, read as the reverse complement.
TGAGCAAACTGGTAAGGAAAAAAGAAAAAAATTAATTAATTAGTTGCAACATTGTTTAAATAAGCTGAAGATACCACAACAAAGTCTTCTCAAAAGTAGGTAACCCAAACTCCTTGGAGATGGTTTATTTAGAAAAGAGGCTTACCAGCTTATAGTTTTATTGTAACATAGTAAGCTCTTAGATTTTGGATTAGCTTACTAGTTTAGAGCTGTATAAGTGTAATATGTAGGAAGCATCTTCAAATAAGCTTGCAAAACTACACCAAAAGAGCTTCTTGAAAGTAGGTAATATAGGCCCATAAGTGTAAGCTTATTTTTTTGGCATATAAGCTTATTTGAATCAGATTATTATTCATAAGCTCATTTTTTTCTAGCTTATACATGACCAAAAGATGAGACAATACAAGACAATACAGAGAAAGACTATGAGATTATGTTTTCCAGAAGTAAGTTTTTGTGAAGTTATTTATTTTCAGCTTATAATCAATGGGTATTATTAGGGCATCAATGAGTATTATTAGGGCATCAATGTGTATTATTAGTGCATCATTTAAATTATTAGAGCATCTGTTTGTTATTTTAATATGATTAGATCAAGACCATTAATTTGTGATAGATGATTATCACTTGTGATTTAAGGCATAAAATGTGTGTGATTAGAGCATGAAATGAAAAAGTAAAGGCATCGAGAGTTTATGATTGGAGCATCTCATGAAATGTTAGCGCTTCAAGTGTCTATGATTAAAGCATTGTGTGATACATTACGTCGTCCTTTGAGTATGATTAGAGCATTTGTTTGTTTGATTAGTGCATCAGGGTTTAGGGTGTATGAAATAACATCTGTATGTTTCATTATTGCATCCAAAATAGCATTTGTTAAGTGCATCTTTGGAAATTCTTGGGGCATCTGTTTGTATTTTTAGTTCATCGTTGGTCATAGTAGGGCATCCATTTGTATGTTTAGTGCATCTTTGAAAATACTTGGTGCATCTTTTTGTATGTTTAGGGTATCTGTTTAAGGGTTGTGCTACAAGTTTAGCGCACTAATGTGACATCGGTTATTGTTGTGCTACAATTTTAGTACAATTGTGTTTATGTATATACTAAGTATCATTTCTGAATTCATAACCACGAATACGCATATATTATTGTACTATATTAACAATATAAATTGTCTATCAGCTTATTGCATATTGTACTAATCCTTAAAATATTGCTCGTTATTACAGCTAATGATCTAAAGGGTCTGAAACACTATTAGACATTACGTTATCATTTGGTCTTATTCTCTCTAAATAAGTGGTCTTCCGTTAATGAGTATGAACCTTACGTGGAATATATTTTACGAGTTATATTCTAAGCCATAAATGTTGTCATTTCAAGTAGGCACTTTCAAATTATTTATTTAATTACATATCAACATACGTTTGAGGTACTTGTTTAGTGAATCCGTTTGTATATTTTAGTGCATCCATCTGTATATTTTAGTGTATCCATTTGAATATATTATAGTGTATCCGTTTGAATATATTTTAGTGCATCCGTTTGAATATATTAAGGCATCTGTTTGTTTGATTAGTGCATTTGTTTTTTTATTAGTTCATTTCACACGTTTTAAGTCTTATCAGCTTAATTATTCGAGTTGTAACTTTTAACAAAGCTTATATTCTTGGCTGATATGAGATAGCTTAGGCTTAATTAACTTTTTGGTTATTATACAAACCTAAGCTTATCTAAACGCTTATGAGTTTATCCATTCTCATCCATAAGTTGTGTACTATAAATAAGCATAATTTCAAAAAATAATTATAGCCAAACACCCCTAATCTATGATCCTGGAAAGGGGTGTTATGTGTTCTTTGTCATGTTGTAGGTTTTGATTGGTTTTCATGTGGACTTATTCTTGTTTGGTTTTGCAGTCCTTACAGCTCTCGTGTGAACCCTAATCTATGATCCTGGAAAGGGGTGTTATGTGTTCTTTGTCATGTTGTAGGTTTTGATTGGTTTTCATGTGGACTTATTCTTGTTTGCTTATGCAGTCCTTACAGCTCTAGTGAGAAATCCTAGCTAACAAATCTTTATCTTTACTTCTATCTTTAGTCTAGCCTTCAAAGCGCGGTTCATCTTGTTCTTGAGCTTTCGTTCTTGCCAACTCATTATATATAGAGGTTGTATATATAACAAGTATGGATTAGAACAAGTGAAATACAATAACAAAAACAAAGTTAACATGAGAACATATAGTTGCTAGCTCCATCACAAGAGAAAAGAAAATGTATGCAATCGGATATCGATTCCTTAATTATCAACCAAAATTTACAATTTCTCACGCTAGAATCCTAGTGTAGTATACTCTGTTTACTATTATTTAATCCTTTTTCTCTTTACCAAACAACAGATTAGCAAAGTATGAATAGTTGAATACAAATGAAGAAGAGCCATGGCAATTCATGAGAACCCAAAACATATAGAAAATGGTCCGATTCATACACAGCCACCGTACATTTTATGTAAACAACTTTAAATAATAACACTGCAATAGAAGATAATAATTACCATAGTTCTTCAACATTGTTTTGTAAGGAAGTGCCAGTAATAAGAAACTTGTTTTCGTGCTGAACTCCTATGAAGAAATTCATTCTTAGTATGCTACAATAAACCCAAAACACAAACAGAGAAAAGATAAACCGTACCTTGAGTGCTATTAATAATAATGCTTCGCCATTTTTCAATCTATGCGCTTCATCAACCATAAGATACTTCCATTTTATTGTTGATTGCAGCGTCTTATCCTTTTAGTAATACCTCATATGTAGTCAATAAGGCATCAGACTTTGTAGCCCGCCAGTGATCTTATCAGAAGAAAAATTCACATCGCTGGCAAACCTACAACCATAAGTGAAGATTAAACACGTGAAAAAGGCATGCATATAACATATGTCATAAAATATTCTTCCTCCAAAACACAAGCATAGATATATAAATGAGCAAGTGAAGAAATTTCCAATTGACTAGCAAACATAAAACTAAAAAATGAGACATCATTAATAAGTAGGCAACTACCCCTCGTTCAGGAAGAGATGTACAAAACTACAATACGGTCCCATCTTACTTCTTTAATAATGTAGATCCAAAAGTACTTAGAGAGGACAAAAAAAATTATTTACGGTAGAAATTTCAAGGTCACATCATTTTGAGAGATTAATTATTTGACTTTTAAAGAGCCCTTCAAAGATGATAAGATAGGATAACCTTAGCAATTTGCACAAAACACAAATCAAGCTTCAAAATCAATGTTGACCTACCACTCGCGTGAGTCCCAACATATACAATCAAATTCATATCAGGAAGCCATGTTCTGCTCTTTAGCCCAAATTGACATAGTTGATAGAGGAACAACAACAAGAAAGGGCCCACGAATTTGTTGCAAGTTCTGTTGGGACAAAGAAAAACGTAACTCAATCAGCCTCGTGAAGCAAATTGACAGATTTATATGACAAGAAATGTTAATAACTTGAAGGAAACCAAGCATATAAACTGAATGAACAGTTTTGCCAAAACCCAATTCATTAGCCAATATGACATTCGTATCATTTCTCCAATGAATATTGTTAGTGAGACAGTTGTATATGAAACAAACTGTTGTGAACCTACGAAAATGTACTAACCATAGATCCTAAAAGCTTCGAGGCACTAGTATAAACCTGTAATAATGTAATTTCAAGTTATATACATAAAGGATGACAATTAAAGAGATTCCATGAAATATATTCTTCAAATGTCCATAACCTCCTCCTCTAATAAAAAAAATCCCAATTTCTTTTAAGCAAAAAACCCTTAACATGCCCACACCCTTAAGATTTGTAACAAATAGATGCATAAATACACAAAAACGCCTTCAACACACAAAACCCCTAAGTTTAATTTAAAAAAAAATACCTCAAATAAACCAAAACGTTTAAAGATTTTAAAAATACACCACCTCGAGAATAGGAGAGGGAGAGACCTCACCATGAGTAAAATCGATAGCAAGGATACACCAGTGTGATTAACGGTGGCAGACTTACAACTATTGTGAGATGAGGGGGAGCGGCGGTAGAAAAGTAGGTGCAGGAGTGGTAGGTCAAGAGAGTGTGTGGTTGAAAATAATTTGAATAAGTTAAAAGAGATGAAAAAACCACCGCCCAAATAATGTATAAAATATTAGTTCCCGGTTGGTAATTGATAACCGGGCTTTATTACATGGAGCCGGGTTTTTTCTTACAAAACAGGGCTCTATAGTTTTCAAAGAGGCGGGATACATATATAAAGCCCGTTTCTTAATTAAACCGGGCTCACATGGGGGGCTCTATTCAATTTTCTGTAGTAGTGAGTTGTCGTACTAATAAATAAGGCTAATTTTCAAAAAATAATTCTAGCCAAACACCCCTAATCTATGATCCTGGAAAGGGGTGTTACGTGTTCATTGTCATGTTGTAAGTTTTGATTGGTTTTCATGTGGACTTATTCTTGTTTGGTTTTGTAGTCCTTACAGCTCTAGTGCGAATCCTGACTACAACCCAAGCTCACCACAATATAGGTAATTCCTGATCTAATATTGGTTTTTATTTGGTGCACAAGCTTATAGGCGCATATGAGTACTTGAGCTTATTTTCCTATATAAATTTAAGCTCTTTCTTTTATAAGCTACCTCAAGTAGTTGTTAGAATAGGTTCAAGCTAGTTTTACCAACCACACTTTATCAGGAAACTAAACATGCTGCAAATATTGTCATGATTAGGTCGTCTCATTCTTTCTGTAGGCATGTACATATCTTTAACTTTGTTTAGTTGTTCATTGGTTGTTATCATGTGTACAGGTTTAAGATAAGTCAATTATATATGGGCGATAACGAAACAATTGGTGCTCAAACATCTGATGTTCAGGACAATCCTTCTACTGTTACCGATGCTATGAATGTAGGATGGTTCAGGTGCTGTTAGAAAATCAGAGGGTACATATTTAAATTCTGGTCACGAGGATGTTAATGCGAACGGGTTTACAGTCACATTGTTCAGACACATATTGAGGTTTTTGCTGATATTGTTAATGATCTGCCAGTAATGTATACGTTCAGGGGGTAGCAGGTTTGTTTCTTTTTTTACTTGATTTTTGCTATGTAATGTTAGCATTAAGTTTATCTTCTGGTTTTTTGATGCATTCCTCGTTTGTTGATCCAAGGGTGGGTGATTGGTTTTCTAGAGTATTAGGGAATCAATGAGTATTATTAGGGCATCAATGAGTATTATTATGCATCATTAGAATTATTAGGGCATCTGTTTGTTATCATTTACGAAGATATATTCATAGAACGTCTGGTCAATTGATGTCCTAAATTTTCAGCATTACTAACCTCCCTGCCACTTTGATGTGAGCATGTTCGTGTGACTTAATACATGTGTTGGGAATTATCCATTCCTGACTTAGTACCGTTAGTGATAATACTTAGTACCGATAGTTATAGTTAGTACTGACAGTACAAAGTGTTAAGTACTGATCAGTTAGTTAGTACCGTTAGTAGAAAATAGTTAGTACCGTTTAAGAGATATGTATGAGATATTATAGGAAAAGATATGTATTATCTTTTATGCGTTTTGTAAGTCTGTTAGGGTTTATCCTTGATCTATAAAAGGAACCCTCATGGCATAGTTGGAGAGATCAGTTCAATATACATCTCATACAAACATATCTCATAGTTAGTAATCTGTAATCACTTTAGCAGATTAATAGAAATCAAAGTTTAGTTTATTCATTGTTCTTCTTAATACTATTGTGTAGATTCCGCATATACAATTAGTATTCATAGTCAGTGTTTCTATATAGTCAATCTGTATTTATACAAGTTGGCTATCACCCTTAGCAGGCTGCAAAGATCTGTTCAGTTTGGGACTCACAAGTGGTATCAGAGCCTGTGAGAAACTCTGAGTAAGAAGAACAAAAACCAGTTATAAATCTCTATCTTACAAAACTAATCATGTCTGGTTCACAAGATGAAATTCCACCACCACCACCACCACCACCACCATCATCATCACAAACACCAACACAACAAACTCCTCATACTGTATCAACCATCAAACTTCCTATTCTCAAAAAGGGAGAATACGATATATGGGCCATGAAAATGGAACATTATTTGGCCCATACAGACTATCCAATCTGGGAAGTTATACAAAATGGGAATGGTCCTGTATCAATCACCACAGATACACAAGGTCAAATCAAGGTTCTGCCTCCAAGGACTACAGAAGAGATCCTAGCCAGAGAAAGAGAAAGAGAAGCTAGGACCACTTTTCTTATGGCTTTACCAGAAGATCATCTTGCTAAATTTCATTAGATGACTAATGCAAAAGAGATGTGGGATGCCATCAAGTCCAGATTTGGTGGAAATGACAAATCAAAGAAGATGTAGAAGTATATCTTAAAGCAACAATTTGAAGGATTCTCTGTATCAAACTCAGAAGGGCTACATAAAGGCTATAATAGGTTCCAAAGTCTTCTGAGTCAATTAGAGATTCATGGGGCAGGTGTATCCACTGAGGATGCAAATAAGAAATTCCTTAGATCTCTACCTTCTGGCTGGTCTCAAGTTTCCTTTAATGCGCGAGGATTACCAAGCCAGGAGTGGACAGTCTCAGCATTGATGATCTGTATAATAATCAAATCCTTTTTTAGAAGGATGTAAAAGGCTCTATGCATCATCCTCTACACACAAATGTGGCATTTTGTCTCTGAAACACCTACAATACGAATGATGTTCGTACCTGCGTTATAGTGTTCCAAATAACTTCAGGTCAAAACTCACATATGAACAAACTTCATCAATACTCCTTACTTGCAAATCAATCCGAGTTTTCCCTCAATTGGATCATAGACTTGGAACAGCTTGATGAATTAAACTTAGAAGAAAAGGGCTTGAAATGGCAGTGGCCATGATTTCATGAAGAAGAAAAAGTTTTCTACAAAAAGAACCGTTAGAAAGCTACAATTTGAATGCAAAGGAACTAGTTTGTTTTGATAAAACTAAAGTCGAATGCTACACATTGCCACAAACAGGCCATTTTGCTAGAGAAATGTACAACCAAGGGAAATTAAGCTAGTAAGAGGAGAGATGCTTTGAACTCCTAGCAATAGGATGCGGAGAAGATCTGATAACAGTAAAACTCAAAAATCATTGGTGACCATTGATGAGAAGGGTATAGATTGACCAACACTCAGAAAAGAAGAAGATTTAAGCTTAAAGAGCTTGCAATAGCTCAGGCGCCGACACAAAGGTAACTTCCTGTTCAAAGTGAGTGAAAGAGTCATATTGCTAAACTTAAAAAACTATATGATGCATAGAGAGAACAACTTAGTGATGCAAGCATAGAAATAAAGGCATACACTCAAGGTCTAAAGAAAGTTGAAGCACAATTAGTTGCCCATCAACAAGGTCAACTTTGGTATGAAGAAACGATAAGGTTTACGAAAATAGACTTAGATGATAAAATTGATGTCCTAACATACCATAAGAAACTATTTGCAGAAGCTCAAAAAGAAAAAGAAGATTTAAAAGCTAAAGTAAAAAAATGGCACAACTCTTCTAAAAATCTTGGTAAACTGCTAAATACCCAAATGAGTGCTAATGATAAATTTGGGCTTGGGTATGGGGATCACATATATAATGGCATTTTGAGTTATGAAAATGAAGTTTTACAAAGTGTATTTATGAATAAGGAAAGTGAGTTAG
>BQNB010013402.1:0-77232 GCA_026074375.1 Tanacetum coccineum | reverse complement strand
CCTACACTAGAACCACTTCAACCCACCCATAAGGCAGAAGAGACTGCTTCTATGCCCCATGATTCACCTCTTCATGATGTTCACTCACATGGAAGTGCTGAGGGTAGTGTGCAACAACATGATTTGATGGTTTTGGTTACCAAATTGAATGACCGGATTGATGGATTGGAGAAGGACTTGCAGCAGACAAAGAAGACTTATAGTACTACTCTCACCAAGTTAGTACTTAGAGTAAAGAAACTGGAGTACAAGCTGAAGTCTAGAATGGCAAGGAGAAAGGCAAAGATTGTTCTTTCTGATGATGAAGAGATTGCAGAGGATTCTTCAGATCCAACAATTTCTCTAGTACAAGATGAAGGTATTTCTTGGATTCCACAGGAAGAGGAAGTTCATGAGAAGCCCAGTGATGAAACTAAAGCACTTATACAAGAATATACTCCCACTAAAATTATTGAAGAACATGAAAGTGGTGAGAAAGGTGAGATGGAGATTAGTACTGCTAACATACAAGTTAGTATTGCTAGTCCTCCAAAGGTTAGTACTGTTATACCTCATGTGTATACAAGAAGGAGTGCCAAGGATAAAGGAAAGGCCATAATGGAATAACCTGCTACTCCAAAGAAGGTTAAGAAAAGAACTCAAGTGCAGTTGAGTATGGATGAGGAGTTAGCTAAGAAGATGGAAGAAGAAGAAAGACTAAATCTAGAAGCAGCTAGGGAATTGCAAAGACAACTTGATCAAAGACAAGAGGTTCCAACTCAACCTACTCAATCTCAGGGAATTGACTGGAATGATCCCAGTGTACTAAGATATCATGCTTTAAAGAATAAACCTGTGTCAATAGCTCAAGCAAGAAGGAATATGATAACATATTTGTAATTTGTAACCTAGGCAGATTCAAGTTATAATATAAAGTTCTTTTGTGATTCTTAATACTGTTCTTCTTAGCATTATTGATTAGTTTCCGCATAATCAATAGTGTTCAAATCAGTGTTTCATTATTGTTGCTTTAGAATTATCTAAAGGAACAAACCCTTTACAAACTAAAGGTTAATATCTATTCAGAAAACGATCCAACAAAAAGTGTTCCTTGAACTTTCATTTGGGGAGATTTTCATTAGTAAAAAATTCTAAGTCTACTTAAGGACAAGTAGAACCCAGGTGGGGAAATAATTGATATTATCAAATAGACACACCGTTTATATCATTTATTCCCATTATATTGCTCATGATGCTTTGATTATATCCATATATCGATACTTAATTGATTACATATGAATATTTAGGTTTTATGGAGCAATTCTGGAAAAGGCATGGAAAACGATGCAGTTTTTGGAGAAAAAACGATAAAATCGATGTTTTGCTGGAAAGGAATGATATGGCGTATTCACCTTCACTGATACGCCGTATTAAGCTTCTCCAATATGCCAGTATGTGAAGCTCGTATCCATGATGATGCACCGTATTCCATTTAATGGATACGACGTATAAGGAATTCTTAACTAAGAGTTCACCATCGTATTGAAGGCATACCCATATCGGTATCAATTTCTGATACAACGTATTGAAGGTAGGTCAACGTTGACTATTGAAGATAAAAGGAAAACACATATGCTTCACACATACGTTAGGATACAGTGTATCCATTATTATTGATACGTCGTATCGTGTGTCTGGATAGAAAGTGTAAATATAGACATAAAGCTATGAATTTTACAAACATTCTTCCAGGACCAGAATCGTAATTCATGAAAGAGAGACCAGAATCACCAACCATAATTAAAATTAAGTGAGGAAACATAGTTCATATCGAATAAGTGTAGTTTCTCAATTGGTTTGTTTTCTTGACTTCATAATGTTTTCGTTTAATCAATCTTTGATGATTATTTCTGTATTTTCTATTGAATTTATGGGCTAATATATTTTAGTGTTAGCCTTGTTATGAATACGCTGTTTTATTAGTTATATTTTTTTCTTCGATTCTCGTTGTTTATGAAAGTTTTGCTATGTTTATTATAAAGTACTCGCTTATATGCTTATGACTTAGGTTTATTGTTGAATTATAATAGCTTAAGAGCCCTCTTATCGCTTTATAGTCAGAATCTTAGTAGGTTCTTATTGGCGGCGACCTTACGTAGACTGACTTGCCAATATCCCTATTAGGACTAGTGGTAAACAAGACCTTAGGATAAACCAAGGTAGTAAGGGATATAAGTTAGCACACGCTTATTATTAGAAGACAAACCCGTGATATGTCGGTATTTATACCTATCGATAAATTGTAAGAAAACTAGTTGACGGAATAAAATGTGTAGGTCATCCTAATCCCATAGCTACTTTGAGCATCCGTATCAGCTTTACAACATAAACCTAGGACGCGGACTAACTTTTTGGAGTGTGTTGCCCAATGATGTAGGTTAGGCATTATAGTATAAGGCAAAGGCGACCATCTGAGCCTTATTATTCTAAGAGTCACCGGCATTAGACAACGAAATCGTTGCACTAATAGCAAACATAAAACTAAAGTTAGACATCGTAGGTTTAATGTCGCTAGCACTATTTATACTATCTTGATTAAAAATCCACACTTTTAATTGCTTTCTAGTTTAATTAGTTAATTAGATGAACACAACTCATGACAACCTCTCAAGTTAACCCCCTAATTTTTTAGGTAAAGGGTTTCCTTGGTAAATTTATTACTCTAAAAACAATTCAGTACAATGTGTTGTTCCATACTAAATACTAATCTATATCAGATACTTGCACATATACTTTCATATTCGAAACTGAAAGCAAGAAGAGAGAGAGAGATATAGAGAGGATTTCCAAAACCAAGAAAGAAGGAAAGAAAGAGAGAAGGTGGTGTATTATTTCACTAAGTGTGTTTAAAGGAAAATGAAAACAACAAAATGAACAACTAACCTCTTTCCATGAACGGAAAAAAGGTATTTATAGGCATGGTGCCCTAAGTGGGACGCCTATGTTCTTGATCATGGGTCGGGCTCGGCTTTGGTTGGGATTTAAGCTCGTAATACATACAAGATTAGATTAAATCTAAATCTTGTGTTCCCGACTAGCCTGTTACATACAATACAAAGTTCCTAAAACATAAAGACCCATCATCTTTTGTAATGACTTTTACATCCATTGTTTGACTCAATATTTTGAGGCTAACAATATCCCCCGAAGTAAAGTTATTATGATACTTCCTAAGTGAGATCATTAATCTCCATTGCCTTTAAGCTCTTGGGTCTTAGGTCTTGAACTTTATTGTAATGGCTTTGCTTCTTCATGCATTTGTGATCTTTGATATTAAGCCTGTCATTGTTTGTCAACTTTGTCTTTTATTTTATGATCTTTAAATCTTTCTTGCTTGTCTTTGAATTCTTTGCCATCTTGCGATCTTGTATCTTTGGACCGACATGCTCATACTTTCTGTTGGGATTAAAAGCCTTCTTGAAGTTACTGCTGCTAAGGTTTATGTTACTGCTGCTAAGTAAAACTTAGTGTTGTTCAGTAATCTTAATGAAAAATATGCTAAGTAGTTAGTACTGCTAGTTACTACTGCTAGTGTAACTTAGTACTGCTAGTGTAACTTAGTACTGCTAGTGTATATTAGTACTGCTAGTTACTACTGCTAGTATATGTTAGTACTGCTAGAGTAAAGTTAGTACTGCTGGTGAAGATTGAAGAAAATATTCTAAGTAGTTACTACTGCTTGTACACAGTTAATGCTGTTGGTGTATAAGTTACTACTGCTTGTTAAGAGTTAATGCTGCTGGTACAAAGTTACAACTGCTGAAAGATTACAACTGCTGAAAGATAAAGATTGCTTGAAGATCAAGATTACTTATGAGATAAGGATTGTTATTTATAGAATAGATCTTTGAGAATAATCTAAGTTTTAGTAATATATTGTAAATCGACTAGGACTCCTTGGTGTATAAAAGGAGGTCCTAGGGCATAGAGTTTTATGTATCTTAGTCGTATAATTCATAGCTTCAAGGTTTTGTAACCCTAATACTAGTTAGAGTATTCGTATTAATATATTGAAGCTTTGTTTGTTAATCTGTGTGTTCATTAGAATTACTATTCTATTGCATATTCTTCTTATTGATCAAAGATTAGATTCCACATAATCTTTGATATATTTTACAAAGTTTCTATCATAGTTGTGTAGGATTTATCTTGCATAACTAAACCTTACACAAGCTAAGGAATTCAAGATCTATTCAAGTGGGATCAACAAGTGGTATCAGAGCTTGTTGCTTTGAGAAACTTTGCTAAGAAGACATGGATCAAGACTCAGTACATATGGTGGCTGCATCAAAAGTGTCTATGCTCAAACCAGGTGAGTATGAGCTTTGGAGGATGAGGATGGAATGGTACATCTAGATGATTGGTTATTCTCTATGGGAAGTCATAAATAATGGTAATGAACCTCTAATAACAAAAGTTGTTGAAGGTGTTGAGACTACAATTGCTCCTACAACTGCTAAAGAAAAGGCACAAAGAAGGTTAGAGTTGAAGGCAAGAAGCACTTTATTGATGGGCATCCCTAATGAACATCAATTCAAGTTTAACTCCATAAAAGATGCCAAGTCATTGTTGCAGGCTGTTGAGAAGAGGTTTGGAGGGAATGCTGCTACTAAAAAGACTTAGAGGAATCTTCTAAAGCAGCAGTATGAAAATTTTACTACATCTAGCTCAGAGGTGTTAGATCAAACCTTTGATAGGCTTCAAAAGCTTATCAGTCAGTTGGAGATTCATAGTGAAAGTATCTCACAAGAAGATGTAAATCAGAAGTTTTTAAGAAGTCTGTCACCAGAATGGAACACACATACCATTGTGTGGAGGAACAAGCCTGAGATATATACACTAAGCCTGGATGATCTTTACAACAACCTGAAGATCTATGAACCAAAGGTCAAAGGGGCATCAAGCTCAAGCACAAACATACAAAACGTAGCCTTTGTGTCCTCAAACAACACCAGCAGTACAAATGGAGCAGTTAATACTGCTCATGGTATAACAACCTACAATTTTCATCAATGTAATTATCCATCTATTAAATTAGATACAATTTTCATCAATGTAATATCTACTTATTAAATTAAGTACAACCGTTATAATATGTCAAGCAATATGTTTTAAACTCCATTTTATCATACGTTATCTATTTAACGTAATTTCCAAAATGTTATTATAAAACGGATATTATACGTTAACGTTTAAATCAAAACCCTAATTCAATGTAATGTTTACATACAAACTGAATGTATAAGCCTTCAAGCATGTGAACAAGTGATCAATATATAATATTTAAATTATATTTTCCCTCCTAAATCAAAGTACAACTCAGTTGAGCTCAATGTACAAGCCAACCATGCATGATATTCAAAATAAGCTCATTTTCCCTCCATTTTCATTCTAGATTTTGTATAAGCTCTTAAGCATGAATTACAAACACTTATAGCAAAACATTTAAACAATTTCCTCCCTAATCCTAAAACCCTAGCTCGTCCAAAACCATAAATCCTAACCCGAAAACCCTAATCTACCTGAAACACCTAAACTAGTTCTAAACTAAGTTAAACCAAGCAACCACCCTAACTCCATCATGATCCACCTACATGATAGCTACCTTTAGCACCTTGTCACCACCCTAGCACCCAATCACCTCCATGAATCACCTACTAGTCACCTTGAGCTCTAAGAAAACCACCTAGCCACCTCCTTTGATTTTTAAACCATCACCACATCCATACACCTTGAATAGCTACTCCATAGCCTTCCTTTGTCACCACTCTACTATTACTTAGTTCCTACTTCACTTACCTTGGCCACCACACCAAGTAAACTTGGCCACTACTCCATTTCAAGCCCTATATAAGCCGAAACATACACATACATTCAAATTCACCATCAAATCTTCATATTACCTCAAGTCATGATCTAAACAAGTCCAAGGAAGATTAAAAGGAAATTATACATCAAGTAGAAGCCAAGAAACAATAAGAAATAAGTCTCTTGATTCATCTTTTAAGTTTTCGAGTTGTTTATGCTCCATTCGACCCATTTTCATCATTTCAAGTACTAGTAAGCTTTCTATCTTGTTCCATAAGGTCTTGTATCATTATAGATATTGTATAAGCTATAATTAAGTTACTTGCATAAGCCTTGAATCATAAAAACCATTTGTTTGGTTTTCCTAAACCAAACCATGCCCTAAACGCACCCTAAAACCCTAAAAAGCTCATTTCATGTACTTATCATGCTAAAAGCCATAATCTGATTTAATAAGCTATTCCAATAAGCTAACTTATCATTTTTATACACATTAAAACAAATCCTAAAGCCTTAAACCCATCGGGTTAATCTTTTTAAACCAAACAAACCTGTTTTGGATTTTTATGCTCACAAGCTCTTTTCATAAGCTATAAGCTAATAAAAGTTACTTATTTTAGCTTATGGTAATAAGCTATAACCTGCAAAACTGATTTCTAAATCAAAAATATCAATGTTATGGTTTTGGACTTAATTCGCAAATGGTTTCATGCAAAGGGGTATATATTGTAAATTCTTGAAACATATAACTAGAGGGGCTGAAAATGTAATTATCCTAAAGTTAAACTTCAGGGGTTGTTTTGTCATACTTGAAAGTTAAAGGTTTAATGTTTTAAAAATATAATTAAAGGGTTAATTTTGTAAATATATATATATATATATCAAGGGTATATATTGTCATTTTCGTATTCTCAAAGGTATAAAATGTAATATTTTTATATAAATTATAAAAATATATTTAAATATTATAAGACTCGATTTTATTAAAACCCGACACATTTGTCGTTATCATTCATCGATCGAAACGCTATAAAACAATTATGTTATAAATATAACATAATTTATCATCCACTAGCTTTTAAAATGATAAAATCTTATCATTTAATCTATAACGTATCACGTTACTAGGGAGTTTCATGTGAGGGGATTTCATTTGGGTAGACGTTTTGACGAGTTGCTGGATTTACGATTTAAAGTGTCCTAGCTCCTCAAACGTTTACTACATGACCTCTGGATTATGATAGCCCGAACAGTGATATGATATTTTCACAAGTTATCAAACCAAAAACCGTTAAACTTTATTAAATAAAGTTTGAAATATAAACACTCGAACTAAGACTTGACATATTACCCCAGGTTGCGTGACGAGGCCGTTTACTCCCATTTGACTTAAATTTCAAATCAATCAACTACCTTGATAAGGTGAGTTCATAGTCCCACCTTTACATGTTTTCTAAACCCCGAAGGGGGATACGTGCTATAAACCATGAATACAAGTATTTTCCAACTGTATGTTATCCTGATATATTATTGCCTAAGTTTACCTCTACTGCCAATATCATTTAATCATGAACCATTAATCACTTGCGAGTTGAGGATGCTTTTTCCTCTAATTACGATGTTGAGGATGCTTTTTCCTCTAAGAACTCTCCTGACTATACTCCGGTTTCACCAGACTATTTCCCAGCCTTACCGGGAAACACCTCTCCTGATCCTTCAGATGATTTATCTAAGTATCTTTTGGCCTCGCTAGCCATCTTACCTTTTCACGTTGATCCATATATGAAGGTCATGCAAGCATATAATGCTACTAATAATGAATCACCTATTACACTACCACGAGTTCCTATTGCTCCACCAACTATTTTGCCTTCATCTCCAGTATTACCACTATCACCAATGTTTGATCCCTAAGATTTCTTTCTTCCCGAGGAGATTCTGCCATCTCGGAAATGAGCATGTTCTCAATCATCCTCCTTTACTTCTGCTCTACCTCAAGTATTTGAGATTTAAGAGAATTATCATGGCGCTCCAGACACGTCTTACGCACGCCATGAGAAACAGATCGGGACTATTTTGAATCACTTAGATGAGATCCGTCTTTCTTTTTAATTGATCTTTCAGAATGTGTATCGATTATCGGGAGCTGAATAAACTCACCATAAAGAATTGTTACCCATTACCCAGGATCGATGACTTATTCGACCAACTTCAAGGTTTAAGTGTTTACTCAAAAATTGACTTAAGATCAGGCTATCATCAACTGAGAGTCAGGGATGAAGATATTCCCAAGACTGCTTTCAGAACAAGGTACATACACTATGAATTCCAAGTGATGCCATTTGGTTTAATTAATGCGCCTGCTGTGTTCATGGATCTCATGAACCGTGTGTGTAAACCATACTTGGATAAATTTGTAATAGTGTTCATTGATGATATTCTCATCTACTCCCGTAACAAAGAAGAACACGCAGATCACCTGAGAATAATCTTGGAATTACTCAAAAAGGAGAAATTATATGCCAAGTTCTCCAAATGTGATTTCTGGATTAGTATCGTGCAATTTCTTGGGCATGTGATTGATAGTCAAGGAATTCACGTTGACCCCGCCAAGATTGAAGCAGTTAAGAATTGGGCATCTCCTACCACACCTACGGAAGTACGCCAATTCTTAGGACTTGCCGGTTACTATCGGAGATTCATCAAAGATTTCTCGAAAATTGCAAAGTCTTTGACTGAATTAACCCAGAAAAACAAGAAGTATATCTGGGGAGAAGACCAAGAGTCAGCTTTCCAATTGCTAAAACAGAAACTTTGTGAAGCTCCAATCTTAGCATTACCATAAGGGAACAACGATTTTGTTGTTTACTGTGATGCATCCCATCAAGGTATGGGAGCAGTGCTAATGCAAAGAGAAAAAGTTATTGCATATGCATCTCGACAACTTAAGCCTAATGAAGAGAATTATACCACACACGACCTCGAATTAGGAGCAGTTATGTTCGCTCTTAAAATTTGGAGACACTATCTGTATGGCACAAAGTGTACTGTGTTCACTGATCATAAAAGTCTTTAGCATATCCTTGATCAGAAAGAGTTGAACATGAGACAACGTCGTTGGTTAGAATTGCTCGCAGATTACGATTGTGAGATTCGCTATCATCCTGGAAAGGCAAATGTTGTAGCAGATGCCTTAAGCCGGAAAGAACGAATCAAACCACTCCGAGTCAGGGCATTAGTCATGACCCTTCACCCAAAATTACCATCGCAAATCCTTGAAGCCCAAACCGAGGCAATCAAAGAAGAGAACATCAAAGCTGAGAACCTATGAGGAATGGACAAAGCATTTGAAGTACGTCCTGATGGAACCCGATGTATCAAAAATCAAAGTTGGTTACCACTCTTTGGTAATTTGAGAGATTTAATCATGCATGAATCCCATAAATCAAAGTATTCCATCCACCCAGGTTCTGACAAGATGTATCAGGATCTAAAGAAACTTTATTGGTGGCCTAATATGAAGACAATCATCGCAGAATATGTTGGCAAGTGTTTAACATGTTCTAGAGTTAAAGCAGAATGTCAGAAGCCATCCGGCTTACTGATACAACCAGAGATTCCTACATGGAAATGGGAAAGAATAACGATGGACTTCGTTACAAAACTACCCAAAACGTCAAGCGGACATGACACAATTTGGGTCATTGTAGATCGCCTTACCAAATCAACACATTTCATCCCCACCAGAGCAACAGGTAGTATGGAAAACCTTACAAGGTTATATATAAAGAAAATAGTCTCACGGCATGGAGTGCCAATATCTATCATCTCGGATCGTGACAGTCATTTCACATCCAGATTCTGGCAGTCATTGCAGAATGCTTTGGGTACTCAATTAGACATGAGTACGACATATCATCCCGAAACTGATGGACAAAGTGAAAGAACCATCCAAACACTCGAAGACATGCTTCGAGCCTGTGTTATAGATTTTGGAAAAGGTTGGGAAAGACACTTACCATTGGTAGAATTTTCTTACAATAACAGTTACCATGCCAGTATTAAGGCAACACCATTCGAGGCACTTTATGGTCGAAAGTGCAGATCACCTGTCTGCTGGGCCGAAGTTGGAGATGTTCAACTCACGGGACCAGAGATAATCCATGAAACCACCAAAAAGATAGTACAAATTCGACAACGCTTGCAAGCTGCAAGAGATCGACAAAGGAGTTATGCCAATGTAAGACGAAAGCCTTTGGAATTCCAAGTTGGAGATCGTGTTATGTTGAAAGTATCACCTCGAAAAGGTGTCATTCGATTCGGAAAGCGAGGAAAGCTTAACCCCTGGTACATTGGACCATTTAAGATCCTTAAAAGGGTCAGCCCAGTGGCATACACACTTGAGCTTCCTGAAGAACTCAGTAGTGTCCACAGTACTTTCCACGTTTCTAATCTAAAGAAATGCCTATCTGATGAATCTCTCGTCATTCTAATGAAAGAGCTTCGGCTCGATGACACACTTAATTTTGTGGAAGAACCAGTGGAAATTATGGATCGTGAAGTCAAACAACTAAGACAGAGTCGTATTCCTATAGTCAAAGTAAGATGGAACTCTAAAAGAGGACCAGAATTTATGTGGGAACGTGAAGATCAAATTCGTTCCAAGTATCCGCATCTATTTTCAAATATCACTCCGACATCCAACTAAATCTCGGGACGAGATTTCTTTTAAGGTTGGGAGACTATAACAACCCACAATTTTCATCAATGTAATTATCCATCTATTAAATTAGATACAATTGTCATCAATGTAATATCTACTTATTAAATTAAGTACAACCATTTTCACGGGAATATTTTTGCTTTATTCCACCTATTATGCAACGTAACTTGCATAACCTAAGTAAACGAGCTCACGCAACCTACCTATGCCAATTTCATCAACGTTTATAGCCAGTAAACGTTATAATATGTCAAGCAATATTTTTTAAACTCTATTTTATCATACGTTATCTATTTAACGTACTTTTCAAAACATTATTACAAAACGGATTTCAAACGTTAACGTTTATATCAACACCCTAATTATATGAAATGTTTACATATAAAGTGAATGTTCAAGCTTGCAAGGCATGTGTACAAGTGTACAATGCATAACTTTTGAATATTAATTCCCTCCAAAACCAATGTACAACTCCCTAAAGCTCAAAGTACAAGTTAAACATGCATAGAATTCAAACTAGGTCATTTTCCCTCCAAAATCATGTTTATTTCTTACCACCACTTTAACACAAGTTACAACACTTAAAGCACAACTTCTAAACCAAGAAACTAAACCCTAAATCATTCTAAAACCCTAATCTTAACCCTAAACCCTAAACAAAACCCTAATTCTAACCTAAACCTAGACGAAAACCCTAAACACCTAAAACTAGTTCTAACCTAAAAATCAAGCACCTCAAGCACCTCAAGCACCTCAAGTAGCTCCATGAATCACCTACTAGTCACCTTTAGCTCCAAGAAAACCACCTAGCCACCTCCTTTGATTTTTGAACCATGACCACCTCCATACACCTTGCATAGCTACTCCATAGCCTTCCTTAGTCACCACTCTACTATTACATAGTCCCTACTTCACTTACCTTGGCCACCACACCAAGTTAACTTGGACACTACTCCATTTCAAGCCCTAAATAAGTCGAAACATACACATACATTCAAATTCACCATCAAAGATTCATATTACCTCAAGTTATGATCTAAACAAGTCCAAGGAAGAAAGCATACAGCAAGTAGAAGCCAAGAAACAAGAAGAAAGAAGTCTCTTGATTCATCTTTTAAGTTTTTGAGTTGTTTTTGCTCCATTCGACCCATTTTTATCATTTCAAGTACTAGTAAGCTTTCTATCTTGTTCCATAAGCTCTTGAATCATTATAGATATTGTATAAGCTATAATTAAGTTACTTGTATAAGCGTTGAATCATAAAAACCATTTGTTTGGTTTTCCTAAACCAAACTGTGCCTTAAACGCACCCTAAAACCCTAAAAACCTCATTTCATGTACTTATCAAGCTAAAAGCCATAAGCTGGTTTAATAAGCTATTATAATAAGCTAACTTATCTTTTTTATAAACATTAAAACAAATCCTAAAGCTTTAAACCCACCGGGTTAATCTTTTTAAACCAAACGAACCCGTTTTGGATTTTTAAGCTCACAAGCTCTTTTGATAAGCTATAAGCTCATAAAAATTACTTATTTTAGCTTATAGTAATAAGCTATAACCTGCAAAATTGATTTCTAAATCAAAAATATTAATATTATGGTTTTTGGACTTAATTCACAAATGGTTTCATGCAAAGGGGTATATATTGTAAATTCTTGAAACATATAACTTTTGGGCCAAAAATGTATTTATCCTAAAGTTAAACTTCAGGGGTTATTTAAAAGGAATAAAATCTAATGAGAGCTGTCCATAAACTTGTTTTGAAATCCAACAGTATTAAACCATAGGTTATTCCATGATGGGTGTAATTAACTATGAGTCAAAGAAGAAATGCAGGTATCCTTTAAGGGATAACCTACAGTATAAAATATTTGAGTGTGCTTGAACAAAAATGGTATATCAACAAACAAGCCTAAACAGCTTAGA
Organism: Tanacetum coccineum; assembly: GCA_026074375.1. Taxonomy (NCBI): domain Eukaryota; kingdom Viridiplantae; phylum Streptophyta; class Magnoliopsida; order Asterales; family Asteraceae; genus Tanacetum; species Tanacetum coccineum. The sequence continues at coordinate 64,735 of BQNB010013402.1, read as the reverse complement.
TTAAAATTTTCAAAGATCTACAAAAAGTAAGCTCCCCTGGTGCTGACACTTCTAAATTAAACCCTAACTTGTTCAATTTTAAAATCTAAATTCTGAAAACTCCTTTCCTAATGATTATAAGTAAAGATAAAACTATCCTAAGCAATGAACACAAGTCCCTTTGACTTTTGATGGTCAAATTAGCCTATTCCAAACACTCCTTAATATACTGGCAGAATTTGATTAAGCAACTAAGATGAAAATCTAATGAATAAGGACCTTATATACTGATATCAATAAAGCTTATATATACCCCCTAATAATCATAAAATCAACAATTCACATAAACTAAACTTAAGATTCTAACAAAACTATTCTCGAACTATATTTTTTGGTTTTTTTTTTTTTTTTTAATTTAACGACAGATTATAAAGTAAACGATGATTTTAACTAATTAAGCTGAAAGCAAATAACAATTTATAACTAATAAGCACAAAGAGGTTATTAAAAGCACAATTAAGCAACTAGAATAAGCAATAAGCAGATCTACACTATTAAGCAAAATTTAAGCTATAATTGAAAACAAAGGAAATTAAATGAGATCTTACTTCAGCTTCAGCTAAACAGAATTTTAATTAAACAGCTACAAGCTCTAGCTTATCCAAATGGATAAGCTAGTATAAGGTCACAATGAGATCCCCTACCTTTTGTTAGATCCCTTCAAGCTTTAATCCAAAAAGTAAAGGTAGTTATGCTTAGCTGATTAGAAGGTTTAAGTATGAATAAAGCTTGAATTAACAAGCTCAATCTCAAGCTTATAGACTTGAGAGAGCTGATGAGAGCTGATAAGAGCTTATGAATATATAAGACACATTAGCTTATTTAAGACTTAAGAGTAAAAACAAGTATGACAGATTATATAAAATAGATTTTATTATTTATAAAAAGCTTATTACATGATTGAAAGGAAAATTACAAGAGATTAAAAAAAATACATTAAGCTTAAAAATTACAACTAAGTAAAAAACAGAAAAGGAAGAAGAAGATACAATGTGTGTGTGATAGTGTGCTATTTATAGCAATCTGAGGAAGCTTCTAGGAGTAGGAGTCTGTTAGACGCTCCTCTCCTCTCATCCCTTGATCAACTTCCAATCATTGGATAACAATTTTCAACCCTTGGATCACAAATGAACTCACACGGATTGCCAGCGTGGCAATCCGTGATAGAGACATTTATGCTTCTTATGAGAGCATGTGAAGTGTAAAATCCATCATTCTAGTGTGCTTCCTCATATCCACGTGGCTGCCTTGCTTAAGTGAGCCAATTAGAATGCTTGATTTGACAAATCTAACCCTGCCATCATGTTTGTGATCACTTGAATTATCTATAGTACCCTTCAATTTGGAAAACCCCCTTGATTTGACTGCTTGGTAAAGTTGGGAGTGACGATGAATAGTTACACGTTCTTGGCGCCATTTTCAACTAAAAAGGGTAAATGAGTTTGGGGTATTTGCACTTTTGGTCCCTGTCTTTGTTTAATAGAAGTCTAAGTGAAAATTAACTTTCAGAATTGGCAGTTTAAGTCCCTGGAGTTATTGTGAATGAAAATGGGCTAGGGTAATGGGCCGGGTAAGGGAATTTGGGCTTGGACTTATTTTATTTTTGGGTTCGGGTATAGGATAAAGGTTTAAGGCCCATTAAGGTTCAAGGACCATTTGTGTAACATTTAAAACTTTGAGGGATAAAAATGAAACTTTTGGGATTTGTCCTTTTGTGAGTTGACTTTTGTTGACCCATAGTTGACTGAAGTTGACTGAGAGTTGACCAAGGTTGACCATTTGACTGAAGCTTGACTTTTTCTGGCTTTGGCTTTGAATCTTTGGCTTCTCTTGTGTTCTTCCGTTTCCCGTGCCTGTGTTTACCAGTTTTTGACTGTTTTTTTGGATTTCTTGTTGTATCCGTACCTGCACACACAAAAACACAAAACAAGTATATTTTTGCCATTTTTAGTCTGTTTTGGGTCATTTAGGGTCATTTTTAGTATAAACGGATATGTGTATTTTACACTTATAAAAATTCCCCAAACTAATACGAAATTGCGTTGTCATCACGCATATTACCATGCCTTATAACCAAATACCTCGAAACTTCCCCAAACTAAACCTTTGAAAAGTAGCAAAGATTTTTGTTGAGAGAGCTAAGAGATCACAAGTTATAAAACACCCGAATTCCCATTTCCAAAGATTTTTTTTTTGATTTTTCTTGATAGACTATTTAACTACAACTTATTCTTGTGTTGACATAATGTATTGTTTTCATTACCTTGTGGTAATTTTTAGGATCATAAAACAAAAATCACAATTAAGTGTCTTAAAAGATAACTTCATCATTCCCGATTTTTTTTACTTTTCCCATTACTAAGCTTAATATAAGATCACCGTCTTTTTATATACCTAACAGATGTAAGAATACTTATAAATTACAACTTTTGAATTTTCTTCTCGACATAAATCATATATTTAGAGTGTGTGTGCTCAAATTAATTTAAACATCAAATCCACAAATTTAGATTGTTGAAATCCGACTAAGCTTTTACAAATGGGCCTTTTGGTGCTAATATATTTATCACTTAGTAGGATCACACTCTAAGCAAACAAGAACCTCATTAGCTTAGAACATCGTGGGTTCACTTGTCCCATGAATGACTTTCTTCTCTAGCATCCCAACCGTCATGGGTAAGTCGCTAAGGCTTTTGACACCCCCCCATTCGGAGATTAATATCGGTGGAAGGAAACGCATGAACTTCCGTTGAAAAAAGGCCTTGTAGACTTTTGCCAAATCCTTTTGTTCAAAAGATTACCTTGGATTTTAGAGAAGGTCTAATATTATTTATTCTGAAGTAGGAAAACTTTTACTATTATTTTTCTAACTTGCAACATTATTATTTATTATGTTACATTATTAGGTTAGGATTGGTTTTTTACTTTTATTTCGACGACTCATGTGGCCACGCCTCCGCAAGAGATCGTGTACTTATTATGTTTCCCAACACCTAAATATACATCCTCCACCCTTTTTCGATGTAATATCGGGAAGCGAACGGGACTCTTGCCATTGTACTTTTTGGCGATGGTGTTGTGGTTAGTAATTATTAAACTTATAGGATTTATTACTTGAATACGTGTTATTCTAAATTCTACATTTTTTATATTAATTCTCACTTATTTTGGCAATTGTTATAAGTTCTTTTGAGAAAATCCAATAGTATTAACTGGTACTAAAATTTTCGTTTGTTCTTATTGTTGGTGCGTGCTTTTAGGTTTGCGGGGTCGCTGTTTAATGGTGTGTGACTTTTTAGAGTAAAACTTATGTTGGTATATTAATTGAGTATCTACTGGTGGATGATGGGGTTTGTTAGTCGGGGAAGTTATTCCTCTAGTTTTGAGTTTTGCGGGTAGTGGCCTTTGTTCGTTGTGTAGCAGCAGTTGGCAGGTTTATTCTAGTGATGGCGGTTGATGTGATTGGGTTTTGCTTGTATAATAGTTAGGAGGCTGTAATGAGGTGAAGTGTGTTTTTGACTTCGAGGGATGTTGGTTTGAGTATGGTGTGGTGAGCACTAGGCGGGCCTGGGTAGTTGGGTGTGATTGGAGTTATGGGGTTTGGAGTTGGTGTAGTGATGGTATCGAGATGATGGTTGGGGTTGGGGTTTTTGAGTGTTAAGACAGTCAGGGCACGTGCGGGGATTTTTTGGTGAGGAGGTGGAGATAATTCGGTGTTAAGTATGGGAGGGTGGAGGTTATGGGGGTGGTGGTGGGGGGGAAAGTATTTTTGTTGTGAGGTTTTGGGTTTGGGGGCGAGTGGGGGATCGTGAGGGGGGGGGAGGGGGGGGTGGGGGGGAAAGGGTAGGGGGTGGGGGGGTTTGTGCTTGGGGTGGGGGGGGGGAGGGGGGAGGAGGTGGGGAGGGGTATACGGGGTATGGGTGAAATGGGGGGGGGGGGGGGGAGCGGGTGGGGGGGGGGGGAGGTCGGGGGGGGGGGCGGGAGTGGAGGGGTGGGTGGGGGAGGGGGAGTGGGGGGGGGGGGGGTGGGCTGGGGGCGGTGGTTGTGTGGGGGGGATGGGGGGGCTTGAGGGGGAGGGAGGGTGGGGGGAGGGGGAGGGGGAAGGGTGGGTGGGGAGGGGGGTGGGTTGGGGGGGGGGGGGGGGGTGTGGGGGGGTGTGGGGGTGGGGGGGGGCGGTGGAGGGGGGGGGGGGGGAGTCGGGGAGTAGGGGGGGGGGGTGTATGGGGGGGGGGGGTAGGGGTTGGGGGGGGGGTTGGATCGGGGGTGTGGGGGGGGGGGGGGGGCGTCGGGGGAGGGAGGTGTGTTGGGGAGGGAGGGTTTAGGGGGGAAATGGAGGGAGGGGGGTGGGGGGCGGAGTGTAGGGTTGTTGGGAGGGGGGGGGGGGGTGGGGGGGGGTGGGGGGGATTGGTGGGAGGGGGAGGTAGTAGTGAGAGGGGGGGCGGGGGGGGGGGGGGGGGGGGGGGGGGGGGGGTTGGGGGCGGGGGGTAAGGGGGGGAGGGGTGGAGTGGGGGGTCGTAGGGGGGGGGGGGGGGGGGGGGGGGGTCGGGGGGGGGGGGGGTGTAGGTGGTTCGGGTTTGAGAGATGGGGGGTGGGGGGGGGGGGGGCGGGGAGGGTGGAGGGGGGGGGGGGGGTTGGGTAGTGTTAGGCATAGGGGGTTGGGGGGGGGGGAGGGGGTGGGGGGGGGTAGGAGTGGGGGGGGATGGGGGGGGGGGGGGGGTGGGGAGGGGGGGTGGGCGGGGGGTTGCGAGGGGGGGGGTGAGAGGGGGGGGGGGGGTGGTGGTCGGGGGGGGTGGGGGCTGGTGGGGGGGGGGGTGTTAGGTGGGGAGTGGCTTGGTGGATGGGGGGGGGTGGGGGCGTGGGGTGATGGGGGGGGGGGGGGGGGTTTTGGGGGGGGGGGGGTGGAGGGGGGAGGGGGTGGCTGGGTGGGGGGTTGGAGGAGAGTGGGGGGGGGAGGTGGTGGCTGGGGGGGGGGGTGTGGGATGGAAGGGGTGGGTGGAGTATGTGAGGGGAGAGGGGGGGGGGGGGGTAGTGGGTGGTTGGGTTTGTTGATAGGGCGATGTGGGGGTTGGGGGGGGGGGGGTGGTGGTGGGGGGAGGGGTGGGGGGGGTGTGGGTGGGAGGCAGGGGGGGGGAGGTGGGGGGTTGGGTGTGGGGGGGGGGGGGGTGGGATTGGGGTGGGAGGGGGGGCGCGTGTGTAGGGGGGTGGGGGGGAGGGGTGGGATTTAGGTTGGTAGGGTGGGGGGAGAGGGGGGTGGGGGGTTGGGGGAGGGGATAGGGGTTCGTTGGGGGGGGGCGGGGGGCGGGATGGTGGTGAGGGGGCGGGTGGGGGGGGGGGGGGGGGGGGGGGGGGGGGGGGGGTGGGGGGTCGGGGGTACTGGTTGGGGGGTAGGATAGGGGGGGGGGGGGGGGGGTGGTGTGGTGGGGAGTAGGGGGTTGGGGGTGGTGGGGGGGGGGGTTTGATGTATGGGGGGGGGGTGGGGGGGATGGGAGGGGGGGGGGTGATGTGGGGAGGTGGTGGGGGTGGGGGATGGAGGGGTTGGTTTGGGGTGGGGGGAAGGGCAGTTGAGGGGTGTGGGAGGGGGGGGGGGCGGGGGAAGGGGGTGGGGGGGTGTTGGGGGGTGTGGAGGGTGGAGGGGGGGGGGGGGGTTGGGGGGGGGGTGGTGGGGGTGTGGGGGGGGGGGGGTGGGGGGGGGGGGGCTGGGGGGAGGGGTGGGGGGGGGGGGTGGGGGGGAGGGGGTGGGGGGTGTGGGGGGGGGAGGTGGTGGGGGGGGGGGTGGTGGGGGGTGGCGTGGGTGTGGATGGGATGGTCGTCGCGGTTGGGGGAGCGGGGGGGGGGTCGTGGGGTGGGTTGGGGGAGGGGGCGAGGGGGGGGCGGGGGGGGGGGGGGGGGGCTTTGGGGAGGGTGTGGGGGGGGGGGGTGTGGCTTGGGGGGTGGGTATGGTGGCGGGGGGGATGGGGGGGGGGGGAAGGGATGGGGGGAGAGTGTGGTTTTGGGGTGGTGAGGGGGGTAGGGGGTGAGGGGGGGGGGTCGGGAATAGCGGGGGGTGGTGGGTGGGTGTGTTGGGAGGGAGGGGGGGGGGGGGGGGGGGTGGTTGGGGGGGGTGTGAGGGGGGGGGGGGGGACGGTGTAGTTGGGGGAATGGGGTGGGGGAGGGGGGAGGGGAGGGGAACCGGGGTGGGGTGTGGGGGGGGGGGGCAGGGGTGAGGGAGGAGGGGGCGGGGTTGGGTGGGATGGGGGGGGGGGGGGGGGGTGGGGGGTGGGTGGGGGGGGGGGGGGGGGGGGGGTGGGGGGGGGTGGGGGGTTGTGGGGGGGGGGGGAGGGGGTGGTTGGTGGTCGGAGGTGTGGGGGGTGGGTGTGGGGGTGGGGGGGGGGGCGGGGGTGAGGGGGGTGGGGGGTGGGGGGGGGGGAGGGGGGGGGGGGGGGGGGGGGGTAGGGGGGGGTGATGGGGGGAGGGGGGGGGGGAAGGTGATTGGGAGGCTGGGGGGGGTGGTGGGGGGGGGCGGGGGGGGGGGGGGGGGGTGTTGGGTGTGAAGGGGGGGGGGGGGGAGGGGGGAGGGGGGGAGGGGGGGTGGGGGGGAGGTGGGCGGGGGTGGTGGTGTGGGCGGGGGGGATTGGGAGGGGGGGGGGGGGGGGGAAGGGGGGCGTGGGGGGGTTGGGGGGGTAGGGGAGCGGGGGGGGGGAGGGGGGGAGGGTGGGGATGGAGGTGGGGGGGGGGAGATAACGGGTGGGGGTGGGGTAGGGGGGAGGAGGGGGGGGGCTGGGGCCGTGGTTTTGGGGGGGGGGGGGGAGGGTGGGGGAGCTGGGGGTGGGGGGGGGGGGTCGGGGGGGGGGGGGGGGGGGGGGGGGGTGGGGGTCGGGGTGGGGTAGCTACGGGGCGTGGGGGGGGGGGGGGCAGGGGGGGGGAGGGGGAGGGGGGGGGGTTGGGTATAGGGGGAATGTAGGAGATATGTTGGGGGGGGGGGGGGGGGGGTTGTGGTGAGAGGGGAGGGGCGTGGTTGTGGGGGGGGGAGTGGGGGGGGGGGGGGAGGGGGGGGGGGGGGAGGGCGGGGTGGGGGGGGGGGGTGGAGGGTGGGGGCGGGGGGGGGGGGTGGGGCTTGAGCGGGGGGGGGGGGGGGGCTGGAGGGGGGTGGGGGGGGCGGGGGGGGGGGTGTAGTAGGGGGGGGTGGGGCGAGGGGGGGGGGGTGGGGGGGGGCGGGGGGGGGTGGGGGAGGGTTGGGGTGGGGGGGGGGGGGTCTGGGGAGGCGGGGTGGATTTTGGTGGGGGTGAGTGGGTTGGGGGTTGAGGGGAGCGGCTAGTGGGGACGGATGGGGGGGGAATTGGGGTAGGCGGGGTGAGGGGGGGGGGGGGGGGGGTGGGGAGTAGAGTTGGGGAGATAGGGGGGGGGTTCGGGGATGCTAAGGGGCGGGGAGGGGGGAGGGGGGAGGGGTAGGGGGGGGGGGGGGGGGGGTGGGGGTGGGGGGGTGGGGGGTGGTGTGTATGTCGGGGGGGGGGGGTTTTGGGGTGGGGGTGGGGGGGGGGGGGGGGGATGAAGGGGGGGGGGGGGGGGGGGGGGGTTGGAGGTGTGGGGGTGGGGAGGGGGGAGAGAGGGGGGGGGGGAGGGGGTTTGGGGTCGGGGGGAATGAGGAGGGGGGGGGGGGGGTAGATGGTTGGGGGGGGTTTGGTACGTGGGTGGAGGAGGTGGGGAATGAGGGGTGGGGGGGGGGGATGATGAGGGGGGATGGGGGAGGGGCGGGGGGGTGGGGGGGGGGGGGGGGGGGAGGGGAGGGGGGTGAAGAAAGGGGGAGGAGGGGGGGGAGGCGGTGGGGGGGGGGTGGGGGTGGGGGTAAGGTCCAGGGGGATGGATGGGAGGGGGGGTGGGGGGTGGGGGGGGGGGGGCAGGGGGGTGAGCGCGGGTTCGGGGTTGGGGGGGGGGGGGGGGGGGGGGCGGGTGTGGTGGGAGGGTGGGGGGGAGGTAGGGGGGGTAGGGTAGTGGTGGGGGGGGGGGGGGCGTGTGGGGGGGAGGGTGGGTGGGGGGGGGGGGGGGTGTTGGGGGAGGGGGGGGTGTGGAGGGGGGGGAGGGGCGGTGGGGGGGGGGGGTGGAGGGGTGGGTTGGGGGGTGGTGGGGGGTGGATGTGGGGGGTGGGTGGGGGGGAGGGGGGTGGGGGGGGAGGTTGGTGTGGGGGTGGGGGTGGGGAGTGGGTGGGGGGGGGGGGGGGGGCGGGGGTGGGGGGGTAGGGGGGGGGGGTGGGGTGGGGGGAGGGGGGGGGAGGGATGGGTGGGGAGGGGGGGTGGGGGTGGAGGGTTGGGAGGGGGGGGGGGGGGGGCATTGGGGGGGGGGGGGGTGATGTGGGGGTGTGGGTGGGGGGGGAGGGGGGGGGTGGGTGGAGGGTGTGAGGGGGGCGGTTGCGGGGGTGGGGTGGGGGTGTGCGGGGGGTGTGTGGGGGATGAGGTGAGGGGGGGGGGGTTGGTTGGGGGGGCGGGTTTGGTTTGAGGTGGTTGTCATGTAGTGGTGTGTGTTTTTATGGGGGCGTGGGGTTGTGGTGAGTTTTTTGTTTTGGTATTGGGCGATGTTTGTGGGTAGTTGGTGTGGTTTTGTGGGGGGGGTGGTGTAGTTGGAGGTGGGGTGGGGTGGGGTGGAGGGTGTGTGGAGGTGGGCGTGGGGGGGGGTGGGGTGGTTGGTCGGTTGGATGTGGTTTAGGGGAGTTTTTGTTTTTTATTTTTTTTTTTTTTGATATTATGTTTTGCTTTTTCATGTTTCTTTATTTTTTTATAATTTAGTCTTGGTAGTTAATTATTTTTTTGTCGCTTTTTCTTTTGTATTTGTTTAGTGTTTGGTGGCTTGTTTTTTTTTTATCTTCTTGGTGTGTATACCTTTTTTTTTTTTTGTCTTCTTTTTTTCTTGTGCTTTTTGGTTGGTTGTTTCTTGTTATTTTTGTTTTGGACGATTGTGTTTTTTTTTTTTTTTTTTTTTGAATTTGATGGTAATTTTTTTTTTTTTGTGATTTTTTGTTTTTTTTGTTTTTTTTTTTGTTGTTTGTTGGTGGGGCTTTGTTTTTGTTTTGTAGTTTGTTTTTTTTTTATCCATCTCTTTTTTTTTTGGGTATCTCTTTTGTAAGTTATTTTTTGCTTTTTTTTTTTGTTTTTTTTTCTTTTTTTGTTTGTTGTTTTTATTTCGACGTTTTTTTTTTTTGTTATTTTTTTTTTTGTTTTTTTTGGTCTTTTTTTTAGTTTTTTTTTTTTTATTTTTTTTGGTTTTGGTTTTGTGTTTTTGCTTTTTTGAGTATTTGTTTTTGTTTTTATTTTTATTTTTTTTTGTGTGTGTTTGTTTTTGGAATTTGTTGGCTTTTTTCTTTTGTTTTTGCTTTTTTTTTTTTTTCTCGAGGTTTTTTTTTTTTTTTTATTTTGTGTTTTTGTTCCATATTTTTTTTTTTTTTATTTTTTTAATGTGTTGTTATTTGTTTTTTTTTGTCTTTTGTTAGTTTTGTTTTTTATGTTGTTTCTTTTTTTTTAGTTCTTTTTACTTTTTTTTATTGTTGGTGTTTTTTTTTATTTTGATTTGTTTTTTATTTTTTTTTTTTGTTCTTTGTAGTTTTTTGTTTTTTTGTTTTTTTTTTTTTATTGTTTTGTTTTATTTTTTTTTTTTTTTATTTTGTTTCATAGTTTTCCTACTAATATTTTGTTTTTATTTTTTTTTTGTTGGTTGATTGGCTTTTTTTGTTTGTATTTGTTTTTCTTTGTTTATTTTTTGATTTTTTTTTATTGATTAGGGTTTTGTTGTAGATGGTCGAGTGATGATTTGTTTGTCTTTTTTTTTTTTTTTTTTTTTGCTACTTTTTGTTTTTTTTTGTTTTTTTTTGGTTCTTTTTATTCTTTTTTTCTTTTTTTTTTATTGTTTTTTTTTTTTTTATTTGTTTTTTTTTTTATTTTTTATAGTATCTCCTTTCTTTTTTTTTGCTTTTTGTTGTTTTTTAATGTTCTTCTTTTCTTATTTTCTCTTTCTGCTTTTTTTTTTTTAGTTTTTTTTTTTTTTGTCTTTTTATTTTTTTTGTTTTTTTGTTGATTTTTTATTTTTATTTTTTTTTCATTGATGGTGATTTTTTTTTTATTATGTGGGATAACGGGGTACGTGAGAACAAACAATAAGATGTATACATCATTTCAATAGATTCCCTCACCAAATAAAAGAAACATTGTTCTTAAATGTTTTAAAGGTCGGGTTCTACAGAAAAATCTAAGCCGTCTTAGTATTATGCAAAGATAAACGTGAATCGATAAGATGAAAGGATATCGGATCTCCCCAAACTAATTTTAAACAAAGGATAGGAAGCTCGAGTGATACGGGACACAACACCGAACACGTGAGTCTCCGAAATTGTTGGTTCAATCTTACAAAAATCACAACAAACAACAAACACAAAACGAAAGATCGGAAGAGGATTAGAGTCAACACATCAAAAAACACTTATTTAGAACAATAGAAAATGGATAAGCATGGGTGAACTCCACGAAGCGGCTCTTTTGTATTTTTTTGTTACAGAGTCGCAGGATCGACTAGATTCCCTGTATTTAATTCGTCCTCTAGGGAGAGCAAAATGGAAAACTTTCATAGAGCATGCCACTGGGCTTATTGAAAACAGTGACGATGCGGGATCAAAAACAAAATCTTCTCTCCTAAAGAGATATACAAAGGTGATCCTCGGGGTGGTACGGTTAATATAATGGAGAAAAGTCCAAATATAATTGTGAAAGGAATAACATCTTCAAACATTTAAAGATAAACACCGTTTCACTTGGAATAAAAATCTTTCATTAGCTTAACAAAATCATTTTTTTTTCTTAGCCAAAATGGGATTATAATCTCATGCCAAACATCTGTTGGTTCCGGAGGTGAGGACCGAGGAGGATGACGGTTCTTTAGAAATAAGAGTGTACGGGAGGAATTGTTCTCTCTTAATTCTGCTTAATGTTACAAGATTTTTATCATGATTGGATTATGATAAAACTAATATACCTGGTTGAAGACGTTTGTCCCTCAGTTTCTGAGAGAATTCAGGTAAACATATTATAAAAACACAATCGTGTAAAACTAATCATAATAGATTAAAATTTTATACATCTAAAATTTAATAACTAGCCGAAACTCCCGCAGTGAAAGGGACGAGTTTGTAGTCGGAATCTAACAAAGAATGATGGAAAATACTTGATTTGTGGAATTAATGTAACGGTTATGTCCTTTTTTAAAATCCTTAGGTTTGGAAAAATTATCAATTAAAATTATTCGGAGTATCAAAAGTGATTATATTTGGCATGACATGGTACTGATTGGGAACATCACTTGATAACTTTGTCTTTTTCAATCTTCTTCTTCTTGAGCTGCTGAGGACTGAGAAGTGGTTTTGGTTTTTTTTATGTATGTAAGATGCAAGAGACAAATTATATTTTTCTAATCAAATTTCGATTCATCATTTTCATAGTAAATCTAACCAAACGAGGAAAACATTGACATTTTTCCTATGAATGTTCCTCTTGGTGAGAAGTTAGGGAAGTAGGATTGCTACTTGGAAATTCGAAAGTGGAAGGGAGGTTAAGATTAATTCCCGGTGGAATCGAATCTTCTTCTTCAAAGAGAGGATTTATGTTGCTAGTTTTTAATTATTCTTCTTCAAAGAGAGGATTTATGTTGCTAGTTTTGAAATTATTATCGAATTTGAAAAGAGGATTTGAGTAAACTTGAAAATTTTCTTCATGAAAGTCCTTCTCAAGAGTCGAATCATCATTACCCGGTGGTAATGAATCAAGAGGAGCAAGTTCATCAGCGAAGTTTTCAAACTAGTCTTCATCAGAGAAGAACTAGGAGGAAGAGTATTAGTGGTACTGCCACTAAACGGATTGGCTTTCGAAAAATCGATGACAGAAATGGCGTGAACAAAATTCGTATCCTTGTTTTTCTGAGATTTATCGGCATAGTAAACAAGTTCTTCTTTTCCTACTCTTAAAGTCAAAGTTTCTTCATACAAATCAATGAGAGCTTTCGCGGTGCAAAGAAAAGGTCTTCCTAAAATAATAGGCACTCTCGGGTCGGGTTCAAATTATCACTCTTACTAAATCCCGCATGAAAATGTGAAACCATTCAACTCTAACTACAAACATCCTTGGCTAATACCCATTGGTGAGTAATTGATACGATTGGCAAGCTCGAGTGTCATTGAGTAGTAGGTTTGTCTAAAGCTTCAAGCCCAAGTTTGCTTGTTGATAGTATTAGGTTATATAGATTTATATGCGATCTACTGGTACGGTAAAGCTCGAGTGAAGGGGTGGGAGTGGGTAGGAAGAGGGTCTTCGAGTGTGGTGTGTTTCTTTTCTGTCTTATTTTCTTTTGTTTGTTTATTAGTTTAATTGTTGATTTATTTTAAAGTTTGATTTTTTTTTTTGGGATTTTTTGTTTTTTTTTGTGTTTTCATATTTTTATTTATTTTTTTTATAGTTTTGTTGTCTACTTGTTATTTTCATTATTTTTTTTTTTTTTGTTTTGTTTGTATTTTTTATTTGCTTGAATATGATTTGCTAATTTTGTATGTTGTTCCTTTCTTTGTGTTGTTTTTTTGTTTGTTTCGTTTTTTAATGATTTATTATTTTGTCCTTATTTTTTTTTTATTGTTTGTGGTTATTTGTTTTGTATGTTGTTATTTTTTGTGTTTTTTTGCTTTGTCTTTTTTTCCTCTAACTTATATTGACTTGTATTGTTTTTCTTTTTTATTTGTTTTATTGTGTTTTTTTTGTAGGTTGTATTTTATTTTTTTTTTTTAATTTTTTTTTTTGTTTTTTTTTGTGTATTACGAAAGTTTTTTTATATTTTTTTTTTTGTTGTTTTCATTTTTTTTAATTTTGAGTTTTTTTTCCTATTAGTAGAAATTTCATAATTTTTTTTTTATTTTCTATGTATTTAGCACTTGTGTATTTTTTACTTTTAAACTTTTTGTTTGATTAATTACTAATCATGATGATGATTATATGTAGAGGACCAAGGCAGTAAGGAGGTCAAAGATACAATGCAATCTTGCTAGGGAAGAGATGATTTGTAATGAACGATTTATATTTCCCCAGGTTTCAAGCAACCCATTGAAATTAAAGACACTATGTGTCCCATAATCTTGGTAAAGTCCTGATGGTCAACAACAGGAGTTCTTCTGTCTCATTGGCTTCGGCTCCAAACATGTTGTATCTCCAAATCAGATTCAGTGTTGATGTACTATATTTGGACAACATGCTGAAGCTACCTTCTAATAGATACTCATGTCAAATTGCCATTGCAGAGCAGCCTCTTCTCTGCACCAACCAAATCGTCTCCAAACACGAATCCTTCGTCTTTTCAATTACAAAACACCAATCTTGACACGAGTACTTTCCAAAGTCCTCACTTCAAAATCTTCCTAACTTTGCTTCGGTGTTTGGCTGTTGATTACAGGACTAAAATCGGTTGGATAGACAACTTCTCATGAGAGAACTCAGCAAAGAACCAAGAATTCAATATGCTGAAGCACTCTCACTCCTTTCCTGGCATCGTTGACCATATCTGCAAATAAAATGCAGGCAGCAGTAGATGTTGCAGTCAACATGAAGTATGCAGATTCGAGATAGAGTCTAATACTAAAAATCAATACAATTCCTCTGAATGTCAATCGATGAAGGAATGAAGAGAAAGTAATCAAGGAAACAAGTTCAAGAAAGAAGTATTAAAAAATTACTCTACAAAACTGAGAAGATAAGTAAACTAAATACAACTCGAGTTGAGGGTTCTTTGGTCTATGAATTGTCAATGATGACGCCAGATCGTTTCATGTGTAGCTGTAATCTTTCAGAAAATTGGAGCTGAAAAAGATCTTAATCTGCAAGATGGGAAAGCTAAAACTCTATCAATAGCGTCAGTCATTCAAAGAGCTCTACAGGCATTAGTTGATGCGTATGAGCCGACAAATATTTGCCCTAGATATTTGTATGGCGATACAAATTAACTCCCACTAAATAGGTCACAATTAAAAAGACCTCGAGACGGTGCAGATGATGATCAAGAAACCTTCGCTTGGAACAGACCGGGGGGTCCCAAAAGACGAAAGCGTCAGGAAAAGAACCTGAATCTACAGTGCTCCAGAGAATCGGACAACACACTGACAGCAGAAAGTCTACAATGGCTCTAAGAATCCACAAGCAATCTGCTAGCTCAATTGCTTCGGTAGAGGAAACTATGCATCTACAGATGTCTTAAGCACCTGCACACAGGAGTTTGATACAGGTTGTCCATGATGAACAAGCAGGAAGAAGAGGTTCCATCATCTTCCTGGACTGGTTTTCAACAACCTAAACGGACCATCCTTCTACTGATATGCATGGAACAAGTCTGTTCCTGACGTTCATGAATCCGTCCGCCTTGGCTAAGCAACTGGCAAAAGACAAGACCCTCGATAGTATTCGATGAGATAACAGACACTACATTTAATTATGTTCGCTTTTGTAGATGGAACCGGTATAATGTTAAAAAACACTAACATCTGAATTGCTTAGAGGTCAACATTTGAGCTGATGAAAGGAACATGCAAGGAGTTGGACTGTAATACTTTGAATACTTTGGTGAAGCAGTTACAAAAGCCACAACGGAAAAGTTGGATGGATCAACCCCAGAAGGCCAGCAATTATCACTCATGATCTGCGAAAAGCCCGTACCGTTGGTTACAGGTCTCAAGGTGTCATGTCATACGTTTAATCACTTCATCAATAACGACCTTTGAGTACCTACGTGGCGGTACTGTCAAGTCGCAAGTATCTAAACTTCAGTACGGGAGACACGGCCTGCAGATTACGGGCATATTAAATGGATAGAAGACTTAGTGCCCAACTCAATGTGGAGTCAAGTGATAGTCAAATACGACAAATTCGCTCTCTCTAGGAATCTCACATTGGGAATAAAGCTAAAGACCAGTTTATTCATTTGCGGACCATAAGGGAATCAGATCGTGACGTCTCTCAAAAAGAAGAATAAATTGCTGTCACAAGGTGGGAATATAGTCGAATGGCTATAACTACAAGCATCTGACTCGGGATTACTGTAACGGAGGGATGTTGCATTTCTTTACAAGTTCAAAGAGGTGACTTTCACAGATTTCGGATCCCAAGCCATTGAGACATGTGCTTCTTATCGAGCCAGGGGAAAAGTGAAATCTCAACGTTGAAGAACGTATTGCATTTAATGTCTCCTTAAGAATGTTCACAAGAAGTGTGGTCATCCAAAGGCGTGTGGAAGATCTTCAATTGGGTGTTGAAAGCTATCAAAAGAAGCTCAACCTCACAAAGCCTGACACGTACAGATCCAATCTGAGAAGACGAGACGCTTATACACCATACTCCTTCCCTGAGGATTAATCTATGAGAAACAAAGGACAAGGAAGAACTATTGATGGCATTGTCGAACAACACAAGATTCAGCGATGGTACTCTCGATGATGGTCTGATGCTCTAATTGATCGCCTCAAGGGAATTAGATTTGGAAGGTTATCTGCCTCAGATTTTTTTGAGCCAAGTGCAAAGCAAATGCGAAGAGCTATGATTAAGGCAATTGACAAAAGATAAGACAAGGAGGTTAATGCGAGAGTTTGGAGAGTTTTGTGTGGTGGAAGACCATACGGGGGACTTTGCGGCTACTTCAAAGGACCAATGATTTATATCATTGGTTGTTCTGCTCTTAAAAGGTCCAATCTCTCTGTTTCAATAATATTTTTATCTTGTGAATATGTTAATTACTAGTGTAGATTTTTTGGTGAAAAATAAGATGTGCTCGAGTACAAATTTTCAAGAATTTCTTAGTTCAATTAATAAACTTTCAAATAATTGTACTTGGCTTACCATCTTATAATCTACAAGTTGAGGGAGGAGCCAATATCATGTTCAGTCTGCTTGAATATATCATTTTTTTGGTCCGACAGTTATCAATTGTTATCCCAATAATATCAAGGGTATTAACATTTGGATAAGGGGCGACAAATGTGTTTCAACCTGGACTTTAATGTATATTGACAGAGTGATCAAATAAAATGGACTCATGCACTCCACTTAGCATTGTTCTACGATTACGAGCACTTGTTAAGGGGGAGCTTGTAGTGATGATGAAAAACTCTCAAAGTGTAAATCTTTTTGTTATTTATATCAACAATTGATTAGATTTTTCAAAATTGTTCTTTGAAGGATCGTGATGAAAATACCCAAAAGACCGGCCTTGCTTCTTAAATTTTATGAAGTTATAAGGCGGATAGCTTAGTATTCAGATCCTAATCCTGCCTGACGGAGGGATCTAACGGGGTATCCATAGTTAGTGTAGAAGTCCTTCGAGTTATATAATTTAAAAGGAGAAAATGTAAGAATAGGCTAAGATAGTGCCGACAGAGATGGAGCTAAAACTGGAAACATACCCCAACAAAGGTGTTAGTTTTTGCTTAGTCTTGGAAGCATTGATAGGGGTTGAAGAATGAAAGAAATGTAAGGATAAAGGTGTGAAATAATGAAGCCCTCCACTACACTTAGGCTAGAAACCAGGTCATAATACATATGCTAGTCAGAAACACTCAGGTTGTAATCTGACAATAAAGATCAGTCATGACCCTAGCGGAAATGATCAAGTTGCAAAGATAATGGGTTATGGAAACTATCAGATTGGGAATGTTACTATTTCAAGGGTTTATTACGTTGAAGAACTTGGGCATAATCTATTTTTTGTGAGACAATTCTGTGATTCCAATCTCGAAGTGGCTTTTCGTCAACACACATGCTTCATTCACAATCTAGAAGGTGTTGATTCTTGGGTATAGCCAAAAGAGATCATCCATTAATCTCATTAGGACACTTGTCATAATTTAGCTTGTTATCTCACACAATGTGAATATCAAGTAATATCATTAGAGTCGTACGCAAGATCCTTGTGATTTTGCCAGAACATCCGAGTGATACTTAGGTATTCATAATGAAGATGGAAATCCTGCTTGAGCCAACATCAAACAAGCTCATGGTAGGTAACTTGTGCGATTCTTTATGAATCAAACTTGTGACAACTGGAAAGAAACGATGGTGCGATTCTATAAGAATCAAACTTGTTCCAGGAAATGGATCAACGGTTGTTAATGAATTTTTGAAATGATAAACACTCTCGGTGTGTCACAAAAACAATTTTGTAAGTGATACACCGATTGATTTTCAAATCAATTTTCTATATCAATCGGTGAGATAGTAACTCACTGGTTCACTCTTATCGTGCTGTCTGCTTTGAGACGTTCCGATAATGAGAACATGCTGAGTACGATGAATCTAATACTTATGTGTTAGAAAGATTCAATACTACAGCTGGAAATCCTGTCAAGAAGATTCTTCTTAAATTGAATCTATCTGATCACAGGTCGATCCTCACGGATCTGAAGGTTTCTCCAACCAAACCTGGGCGAATGACAAAGCCATATTCGTCCCCCTGCTTTATTGCTAACTGTTTTATGCAGGCTATTTAAAATGGTGGTGGAGGTCCCTGATTCCAGCTGGCTCACAAGATCCATAGCCACATGCTCATACCCGACCGACAAACATAAAGACATCATGAAAGCTCAAGTACATGTTTCAAGACTTCCGCTACTCTGATACCACACATCTTTCTAGAAGTGTCGAAGTGTTAAAGTTAAAGAATTTCAAGAAAGATGCAACATTAAAGCTTTTCAAGAATGGTATGAGCATGTCGGTCCAGAAGTTGCAAGTTCACAAGATGGCAAAGTTACAAGATGGCGTAGAGATTGTGCTTGGTTGATGATCTCAAGATGCTCAAGATCACAATGTCAAATACAAATTCAAGGAACAAGCTCAATCCAAGAAGTCAATGATCACTACAACATATTCACAAGAGAAAGTCAAGAGTACGAGCTAAAGACTAAAGATAAAGCATAGTATGCTAGGTTTAAAGTTTTTTAAATTGGAGTGACCTCCCTTAGGGGGAGATTGTTGGAAACACGAAAAGTGTCGGTCACTTCCAAGTTGTAATAGTTTAGCTCGTAGTTAGTATAATGATTAGATTAGTAATCTAGTCCGGCCCAAGGCCCATGGGAGGCCCAACTTAGCCCATGGCCGGCCTCCATAGGATATATATAGACCCTCTCCTAGTCTTGGAGAGGGTTGGTTGTTCCATTTCACTACATTTCATTTTATACAATTCATCCATTTTCCATCCAATCTCTCTCTAACATCACAACCCACATCTCACTATTGTTCTTGGTTTGATCTTAAGATTACTAGTATTCTTCAAGAAGGGATGGTGGTGGTAGGGCGGTGTAGGTGTAGAAGCAACCTCAGTAATGTATGGCTTTATAGGTGCCTCATCCTCAGCTTGCACTAAATCCTCAGGGTGCTCAGGCTCAGGAATGTACACTGGTACATGATCCTCTAGCTCTATGGGATCAGGTACATACTCTGCAAAAGTTTATTATATTTCTGCTTTGCAATAGCTTCAAAATGTAAACTTCCCCTTGCTTGCAGAATTAAAATCCAATAAGGATGCTAGTATTGAAGTTGTGATGGACATCCTTCACCTGGAAGGGCCTCTTACAGACAAGTAAGGATTAGATGAGCTGCAACCCAATGTTGACCAGCTGATAGTCCCTATTCATCACTCGCCAGACAAAGTTGTTATTGGTGCTACCGCTCTGTTACTTGCCTTGGATGTTTCTAGTGTTTGGGTTCGAAAGATTAAGGAGAACATTGCAAATCAAAGATCAACTCTTAGTGATGTTTTTGTTCCTTTATGATTATGAGGTTATAGGTGCGAACGACCAAGCGGTTGTTGATGGGAGTGCTGCTTCCTTTCCCAATGTTGATGACGCAGAGTTGAATATCGTTAAGTAACTTTTTAGCCTACTTGTTTTTAGTAGTTTCTGAGATATTTTGCCATGGTCATACATGACCTCTTTGTTGTGGTCTTTTGCATGTAAACAATTTTTCTAATTGTTTTTATCCGTTAGATGCCGCGGTCGCTTGTGACCTTTTTGATGCGGTAAAATGTACTTGTACAATTTAATCGTTTTAATACTTAATATGGTTCTTTTCTAAATCTTTTTAAATACGCATGATGGAATATTTAACCGTGATAGTCTTTCCTTTGTTCTTGAATATTTGTGGGTTATTCTACCGATACTCTAACTTATACTATACTCTTGGGTTTGGGCAATACCTCTTGAGTATATGTGAGTGAATTATATGTTACTCATAACTTTTGTTCATAACGAATAAAAAACGTTTATTGGTCATGCCCTGTGCGTGGCCAGTCTAATCCACTTATAAAATAACTTTGCAAAGTAAAAAAAACATTTTAAAAATGAACTTGTGAAGGTAGCTAGTCTCCACTTTCATTAAAATTTTAAAAGACATTACAATGGATAAATAAGATAAATTGAAATGCATTACCCTACTGCGGAGTCTGCATGGGTGAGTTGCTTACATTTTGTGAATGTAACATTTCTTGAGGTTGCTGACATTCCAAGTCCGCAGAAGCTGCTTTCCGTCACGATCTCTTAATTTGTATGCGCCTTTTCCAATGGCAGGTCCTAACTTCGTACGGCTCTCTTCTCACTCATTTGAGCCTTAGGGCTTCCCGAAATGTTTACTGCCAAAGAAGAAGAAATCAAGTAGGGAGGAGGATGACTTGTCCCAGCCATGGGTATGTGAAGAAATAGATCCTTTTACACCTAGAATCCGCTACTTTGATTTCCCAAAGACAAGAATGCCTAGCCATATTAAGACATATGACGGGAGTTAAGATCCGGAGGATCACTTAAAAATATTTTAGGCAGCTGCAAAGACAGAACGATGGCTATGCCGACCTGGTGTCACATGTTCAACTCTACGCTGACGGGAAACGCGGGGTTATGGTTCGATGATCTTCCGACTGAATCAATAGACAGCTATAATGATCTAAAGAAAGCATTCCTGGAAAACTATCTTCAACATAAAAAATGCATCAAAGATCCCATAAAGCTCTATAACATCAAGCAGCGGGATGGAGAATCCACAGAAGATTTTGTGAGAAGGTATAAACTAGAAAGCAGGCATGTTAAGGGAGCACTGAAGTGCATGCGGATCTTCAGATTCGTGCATAGAATCACAAACAAATGACTCCATGACAAAATCCAAAAAATAGTTGATGAAATGATGAGAGTGACCACGTCCTTCCTCAGGGGGGAAGTGGAAGCCTCGAATCACGAGCGAAAGAAATCGTTTCCACCATGGAAATAGCAAGAGGGTAACCAGAAGCAAAATTTCAAGAAAGGAGAATTCTGGAACCAGCAGAGGCCAGAAAGGAAGCAAGATCGATTCACGCTCCTCACAAAAACTCCTACATAAATTTTTGCTTTAGAAAAAAGGAAATTCAAGCTCTGCCACCAATGACGACTCTAATCGAGAAGCGGAATCACACCAAATTTTGTGAGTTCCATGGTGAAGTGAGGCATAACACGGATGAGTGTATGCACCTAAAGAAACAAATAGAAGAAATGCTCAAGGCAGAAAATTTGTCGCACTTAATAAAGGAGCTCAAACAGAACAATGGAAAGGAACAGCCCAAGGCGGCAAAGAAAGGAGAAACCTCCAGGAAGGGCAAAGCAGTAGCCATCCTAATGGTCCAACCTTGGGAAAGAGTGGTTAGGCAAAAGATAACACAAAGTTTTTCTCCTAACACAGAAATCCTTTTCCCACCCCTAGATGAAGGTGAAGGAACAGAAGGTCCAATGATCATCGAGGCAGAAATAGAAGGCCATTGCATACACCGCATGTACGTGGATGGCGGATCAGCCTTAGAAATACTGTATGAACACTATTTCAATCGAATCCGCCTGAAAATCAAAAACCAATTGGTGCCAGCTACCACCCCTTTGATTGGATTTAGTGGTGAGATAATATGGCCAATAGGGCAAATACAACTACTGGTAAGGATTGGAGACGAAGAACACTCCACTTCGGCTTGGATGAATTTCGTAGTTGTAAGATCACCATCTTCGTACAACGGAATTATTGGAAGACCAGGAGTCAGAAAATTGCAAGCAGTTTTGTCAACAACTCACGGAATGCTGAAGCTCCCAGTAGAAGGAGGAGTAATTACCTTAAAAAGCAGCATGTTGGTCTCGCTAGAGTGTGCGTTGGTCTCCGGACCCGAAGAGACCCTCCCGGCTACTAAACCAATGGTGGAAGAAAGATTCAAGGTGGCAATAAATCCAGAATATCTGGAATAAACAGTAATGATTGGCTTCACTCTCACTGAGGAAGGCCGCTACAAGTTGTGTGGTCTACTCTAGCGTAACTTGGACATTTTTTCCTGGAAGCCTGCGGATATGATCGGCGTCCCAAGACACATTACAGAATATCGCTTAAACGTGCGAGGGGGGGATGCTCTCCGGTTAGACAAAAGAAAAGAAGACAAGCAGCCGATAGAAACCAGGCAATATAGGAAGAAGTTGGGAAACTTGTAGAGGCATGAATCATGAAGGAAGTACTCTACCATGACTGGTTGTCTAATCCGGTGATGGTAAAAAAGCATGATGACAGTTGGAGGATGTGCGTAGATTTCAAAGATTTAAACAAAGCATGCCCAAAAGATGGTTATCCGCTACCAGAAATAGACTGGAAGGTGGAATCCTTGTGTGGATTCCCTTTCAAATGCTTCTTAGACGCGTACAAAGGCTATCACCAAATACAAATGGCAAAAGAAGATGAAGAAAAAACAGCGTTCATTACAAGCCAATGAATATTCTGCTATACAAAGATGCCTTTCGGTTTGAGAAATACTGGGGCAACTTACCAGCTTCTGGTGGATAAAGCGTTCCACAAACAGATCGGAAGAAATCTCGAAGTATACGTGGACGACCTTGTCATCAAAAGCCACACGGAAGATGAGATAGTCAGGGACGTAGAAGAGACGTTTAAAACTCTAAGGGAAATTAACATGGAATTAAATCCTAAAAAGTGTACTTTTGGGGTAGAAGAAGGGATGCTCTTAGGATACAAAGTCAACACCAAGGGGCTGAAAGTATGTCCAGACAAGGTAGACGATGTCTTAAGTCTTCCATCCTCAAAATGCTTGAAAGACGTACAAAAGTTAAACGGAAAGCTCGCAAGCCTGAATAGGTTCTTGGCCAAATCAGCAGAGAAATCATTATCGTTCTTTAAAACATTGAAGAAATGCACGAAGAAAAGTGATTTTCATTGGACTGCGGAAGCTGAAGAGGCGTTCAAGCAGATGAAGCAACTAATAGTTAAACTTCCCATGTTAGCCGCACCAATGGAAAAAGAGGAACTTATCGTCTATTTGGTAGCAGCAAAAGAGACGGTAAGCGCGGTCCTGATAACAAAGAGAGAAGCTAAACAAATGTCCATCTACTTTGTCAGCATGACATTAAGAGGTCTGAAAATAAACTACACATCAATGAAAAAATTAGTGTTGGCCTTAGTACATGCCAGTAAGTGCCTAAAGAGATACTTTCAAACACACCTAATCATAGTAATCACGGACTAACCGATACAGCAGGTATTATCAAGACCGAACTAGCAGGGAGGCTACAGAAATGGAGTATCGAATTAGGAGAATACGTAATACATTACAGACCTAGAGTATCAGTTAAGGAGCAGATATTAGCAGACTTCATAGTCGAACAACCAGAGGAGGACTCTCCGAATACTCTGATGGAAGTAGAAGAAGAACTCCCCGAACTATGGATTTTTTTTACGGACGGATCATCCTGCACAGATGGTTACGGGGAGGGACTGATACTCAGAAACCCAGAAGGGATGGAATTCATTTATGCCCTAAGATTCAGGTTTGACGCCACAAACAATAAAGCATAGTACGAAGCTCTGATTTCCGGATTGAGTGTCACACCCCACCAAGGCGGAAAAACCTTCAAGCAAATGTTGATTCACAATTGGTGGCCAACCAAGTGAACGAAATGTATGTCGCAAAAGAAGTCGACATGATTCGATACTTGGAAAAGGTACGAACACTTGCCAGCAGCTTCAAAGCGTTCTCAATCAAACAAGTCCCTAGAAGTGAAAATAAAAAAGCAGACGCACTAAGCAAAATAGCATCCACAAGCTTTGCGCACTTAAGTAAGCAAGTGTTGGTCGAAGAACTAAAAGAAAAATCAATAGGTGAAGTGGAAATACTGGCAGTGGTAGAAGAAGAAGGAGACACATGGATGACCCCTATTTTTTAATACCTCACGGAGGAAACCCTGCATGGATGTGAAAAAAAGCAAGAGCAGTTAAGACGCAAGACCACAATGATTTGCCGTATTTAACGGGGACTTCTACACGAACTCTTTAACCCCCTTGGACCATGGTTATGATGCATAGGACTACTTCAAGCAAATTATGTCTTGAGAGAGATACAAGAAGGATCTTGTAGTATGCATGCAGGCACATGATTTGTCATGGCCAAAGCCTTAAGGATTGGTTATTATTGGCCTACCATGCATAAGGACGCAAGGTCACTAATAAGAGCATGTCAATATTGTCAAATTCATAAACCTGTTCCAAGGAATCCGCAACAAAAGCTAACTCCAATCACATCTCCATGACCGTTCTACAAATGGGGAATTGACATAGTCGGACCTTTTCTGGAACGAGTCATTCATAGAATTATCATAGCTTCAAGGTTTTGTAACCCTAATACTAGTTAGAGTATTCATATTAATATATTGAAGCTTTTGCTTGTTAATCTGTGTGTTCATTAGAATTACTGTTTCATTAAAGAATTCTTCTTATATTAAAGATTAGATTTCAAATAATCTTTAGTATTATCAAACAAAGTTTCTAATATAGTTGTGTAGGATTTATCTTGCATAACTAAACCTTACACAAGCTAAGGAATTCAAGATCCATTGAAGTGGGATCAACAAGTGGTATCAGAGCTTGTTGCTTTGAGAAACTTTACTAAGAAGACATGGATCAAGACTCAGTACATATAGTGGCTGCATCAAAAGTGCCTATGCTTAAACCAGGTGAGTATGAGCTTTGAAGGATGAGGATGGAACAATACATCCAGATGGTTGATTATTCTCTATGGGAAGCCATAGAGAATGGTAATGCACCTCTAATAACAAAACTTGTTAAAGGCGTTGAGACTATAATTGCCCCTTCAACTGCTGAAGAAAAGGCACAAAGGAGGTTAAAGCTGAAGGCAAGAAGCATTTTATTGATGGGCATCCCTAATGAACATCAATTAAAGTTTAACTCCATTAAAGATGCCAAGTCATTGCTGCAGGCTATTGAGAAGAGATTTGGAGGGAATGCTGCTACTAAAAAGACTTAGAGGAATCTTCTAAAGTAGCAGTATGAAAAATTTACTGCATCTAGCTCAGAGGTATTAGATCAAACCTTTTATAGGCTTCAAAAGCTTATCAGTCAGTTGGAGATTCATGGTGAAAGTATCTCACAAGAAGATGTGAATCAGAAGTTCTTAAGAAGTCTGTCACCAGAATGGAACACATATACCATTGTGTGGAGGAACAAGCATGAGATAGATACATTAAGCTTGGATGATCTTTTTAACAACCTAAAGATCTATAAACCAGAGGTCAAAAGGACATCAAGCTTAAGCACAAACACATAAAATGTAGCCTTTGTGTCCTCAAACAACACCAACAGTACAAATAGAGCAGTTAATACTGCTCATGGTGTTACAACTACTAGCACTCAAGTTACTGCTGTTAACTCAACAACAATTGATAACTTAAGTGATGCTGTTATTTGTGCTTTCGTTGCAAATCAACCAAATAGTCCACAACTTGACAATGAGGACTTGAAACAAATTAATCCCGATGATTTAGAAAAGATGGACTTGAGGTGGCAGATGGCTATGCTAACAATGAGGGAAAGGAGATTCTTGAAGAACGCTAGAAGAAAGCTTACTGTGAATGGTACTAAAACCATTGGGTTTGATAAGTCCAAGGTAGAGTGTTACAACTGCTACAAAAGGGGACACTTTGCAAGGGAGTGCAGGGCTCCAAGAAACCAAGAAAACAGGAATAGGGAGAACACAAGAAGGGCTGTACCAGTGGAAACAACTACTTCCAATTCTTTGATCTCATGTGATGGTCTTGGTGATTATGATTGGAGTGATCAAGCAGAAGAAAGTCCAACTAACTTTGCACTCATGGCTTACTCTTCTATAAGTTCTAACTTTGAGATATCTACTGATTCAAACTGGTCATCATCTTGTTTGGAAAATGTTAAAATTCTTAAAGAACAAAACGAACAACTGTTAAAAGACTTAAGGACATCTAAGATAAATGCTATTACTTATAAAACAGGTTTAGAGTATGTAAAAGCAAGACTTCTAGTTTATAAGAAAAATAAGTCTGTTTATAAAGAAGATATCAAGCTCTTAAAACGTGAGATTTATTTAAAAGAAGTAACCATTACAGAGCTTAGAAGGAAGTTAGAACTGGCTCAAAAACAAAAAGATGAAATCCAGCTAACAGTAGAAAATTTTGAGAATTCATCTAAAAACTTAAGCAAACTACTAGACTGTCAGATAGTTGATAAGTGCAAAACAGGTTTAGGGTATAATGTTGTTCCACATCCCTATACAGGAAACTTTATGCCTCCAAAACCTGATTTGTCACTCTCTGGCCTAGAAGAGTTTGTAAATGAGCCTATAGTTAGTGAACCTGGAGTTAAGAAGCCTGTAGTTGAGACTAGTGAAGCTAAGGCTAGTGCAGACAAGCCTAAGGCAGTTAAGAAGAATAATGGTGCTCTAATTATTAAGGATTGGGTGTCTGATAGTGAGGAAGAAGATGTGCCTCAGGCTAAGAAAGAGAAGAAAACAGTTAAGTCTAGTTTTTCTAAAATAGAGTTTGTTAAATCTAAAGAGCAAGTAAAAACTCATAGGAAAACTATTAAACAAGGTAATCAAAATAGGCAGAACACACATAGTCCTAGAGGAAACCAAAGAAACTAGAATAATATGATGTCTCAAAGATTAGGAAGTAATTTTGAGATGATTAACAAAGCTTGCTATGTGTGTGGAAGTTTTGATCACCTGCAGTATGATTGTAATAACCATCAGAGACAGTTTAATAATAAAAAGATGGTAAAACCAGTGTGGAACTATACTCAAAGGGTGAATCACCAGAATTTTTCTAGAATGACTCACCCCAGTCCTAAAAGGAACATGGTTCCAAAAGCAGTATTAATGAGGTCTGGCCTAGTATCACTTACTACTGCTAGACCAGTTAATACTGCTCAACCCAAAACAATAGTGAATAGTGCAAGACCAATGACAAATGTTTTTAATAAAGCACATTCAACTGTTAGAAGGCCCATTAACAACAAAACAGCAACTAAAAATAGTAATTTTAATAAGAGGGTTAATACTGTTAGTGGTAAGAATGTTAATACTGCTAGGCCAAAAGTAGTAGTTAATGCTGCTAGGCCAAAAGCAGTACTTAATGTTGTTAAGGGAAACCAGGTTAATGCTGTTAAGGCCTCAGCTTGTTGGGTTTGGAAACCAAAGACTAAAGTAATAGACCATGTTTCTAAACACAACAGTGCATCAACCATTCTAAAAAGGTTTGATTATATTGATGCACAAGGCAGATCCAAGTCAGTGATGGCTTGGGTCCCTAAAAGAAACTGATTTTCTTACCTTATGTGCAGGGCAATCCACAAATGGATTTACAGGATCAAGGAGTGATTGACAGTGGATGCTCAAGGCACATGACAGGGAACATGTCCTATCTTACTGACTTTGAAGAAATTGATGGAGGATATGTTGCCTTTGGAGGTAACCCTAAAGGAGGGAAAATCACAGGAAGAGGTACAATTAAAACTGGTAATTTAGATTTTGAGAATGTGTATTTTGTAAGAGAATTACAGTTTAACCTCTTTAGTGTCTCACAAATGTGTGATAAAAAAATATTGTTCTCTTTAATGACACTGAATGTATTGTTTTATCTCCAAACTTTAAATTAACTAATGAAAGTCATGTTTTACTTAAAGTGCCTAGAAAGAACAATATGTATAGTATTGATTTAAAGAATATTGTTCCCAAAGGAGGTCTAACTTGTCTCTTTACAAAAGCCACATCTGATGAATCTAAACTTTGGCATAGAAGGCTTGGACACATAAATTTCAAAACTATGAATAAACTGGTTAAAGGAAATCTTGTAAGAGGTTTACCTTCAATTTTTTTTGTTAATGATCAAACCTGTGTTGCTTGTCAAAAAGGAAAGCAACATAGAGCTTCTTGTAAGTCCAAAATAGTAAGTTTAATCATCCAAACTTTACATATGTTGCACATGGATTTGTTTGGTCCAACATTTGTAAAAAGCTTAATGAAAAAGATGTATTGCCTAGTTGTCACAGATGATTACAGTAGGTTTAGTTGGGTTTTCTTTCTAGCTACCAAGGATGAGACTAGTGGCATTCTTAAGTCCTTTATAACTGGAGTAGAAAATCTAATAGATTAAAGGGTTAAGGAGATGAATCAGTTTTGTAAAAGAAAAGGTATTAAGAGAGAATTTAGTGTAGCTAGAACCCTTTAACAAAATGGAGTAGCTGAGAGGAAAAATAGAACACTAATTGAGGCTGCTAGGACAATGCTAGCTGATTCTAAGCTACCTACTACTTTTTGGGCTGAAGCAGTTAATACTGCTTGCTATGTGCAAAATAGGGTATTAGTAACTAAGCCTCATAACAAGACCCCTTATGAACTTTTTCTTGGTAGAAAACCAGCTTTAGGCTTTATGAGACCATTTGGGTGTCTTGTTACAATTCTCAATACCATAGATCACTTAGGCAAGTTTGATGGTAAGGTTGATGAAGGATTCTTTGTTAGGTACTCAATCAATAGTAAAGCATTTAGAGTATTCAATAGCAGAACAAGGATAGTTGAAGAGAACCTACATGTCCAATTTAGTGAGAATACACCTAATATTGTAGGAAGTGGACCAAATTGGCTTTTTGATATTGATGCACTAATAAAGTTAATGAATTATAAGCCAGTTGTTATAGGAAATCAGTCTAATAGTAATGCATGTACAAAAGCATGTGATGATGCAGGTAAAGCTAGAATGGAGACAGTACCTGGCAAAGATTACATTCTGCTACCATTTTGTCCTGTTGATCTACCATTCTCTGAAAATTCAAAGAGTTCTCCTGATGTTGGATTTAAACGTTTAGGAGATAATGAAAAGAAGATTACTAAAGAACCAGGAAAAGAAGGTGGTGATCTAAGTAATAAGAATGATAGTGTTAACAACACTAACAATGTTAATACTGTTAATTCAACTGTTAATACTGCTAGCATAGAAGTTAATGATGTTAGTAGTAATATAAGCATTGAACTTCCAAATGATCTAAATATGCCTGAATTGGAAGATATTTTGTATTCAGATGATTATGAAGATGTTGGTACAGAGGCTGACATGAACAATTTGAATACATTTATGCATGTCAGTCCTATTCCAACTACAAGAATACACAAATATTATCCAGTTGAACAAATTATTAGAGACATGAATTCAACACCTCAAACAAGAAGAATAACAAAGAATTTAGAAGAACATGGTTTGTTTAGTTCAGTTCAGTAAAGAACAAACCATAAAGACTTTCAAAATTGCTTATTTGCTTGCTTTCTATCATAAAAAGAACCCAAAAAGGTAATTCATGCATTGAAGGATCCAAGCTGGATAAAAGCTATGCAAGATGAGCTTCTACAATTCAAATTACAAAAGGTTTGGACTCTCGTGGATTTACCAAATGGCAAAAGGCCCATAGGCACTAAATAGGTTTACAAGAACAAGAAGGATGAAAGAGGCATTAGGATAAAGAACTGTTAGGAATTATAGATTTGATGATAGAAAAGAAACAAGTAACGAAACAAAAGGACCAAAATGAAAAGAAGAATTTTGCATAAAGATGAAGATTATGAAAGATCTCCTTATTCAGATAGAAGATATAGAAGAAAATATTAAAAGTTAGGAAGATATTATTTGTTCTTATCCTTTGTAAAAGTCTGATGTCTCTATTATATAAAGAGACATAGGCGTGTAAGTTTAGGTGTGTCAATGTGTGTGTACACCAAAGTGTAAAAGATGTAGACGTCTATTATGTGTTGTGTAGCCCCAAGGATCTTTGATCCTTGTTACTAGTTAGAGTAACCCATCTATACTGATTATATAGTATTTGGGGTTGGTATGAACGTATGATAATAAAACCTTGTTCAATAACATTGATGTTCTTATTTATATTCTGTTGCATTTTGTTATCATTGTTATTGTTAATCCTAGATATAAGTTCTAAACAAATTGAGCTTAATCGATCTTAACATGTGGTATCAGAGGCACGGGGCTCATGATCTAGGATTCTTACAAGGTGTTATTGTCGAAAACAAGAAGGTTTAAAGGTTATCGATCTTTCTGCTTTTGGTTATAGTCAGATTCGGTGAAACTAGGGTTCTACAATAAACCCTAATTCGATCAAGCAAGTTCAAGTATTCAAGGATATTGCTGGCCTACACTGAAGAAGCAGCTAGCTCGAATATTGCACATAGTGATGTTATTAGAGTTTTGTTTTATCTCTTACTGTCACATCACAAGATGATTCATTCTTGATTAGAAACCCTAATGGTATGTATTCGCCTACGTTTACTGTTGCTGCTTTATAACATATTTGTATTGATGGACTTGAATGTTCATGATTGGATCTGTTAAGGGTTTATAAAACCCTAGTAAAGGTGTAAATAGGTCTAATGAAGCACATCAAATTGAAGCAGCAGAAAACCCTAATTTATTTAGGGTTGGATCATTTTCTATTACTGGTACAGTGAAACAGCAGGTATTGAATGGTGTAAAGAAAAACTAGGGTTTTACCTAGGGTTTTTGATTATTTTTTGGTCGTCATGGAACAAGCAGAAGAGGTTGTGGTCGACTGAAGTTATCAGTCATACAAGAGGGTATACTTGTTTTGATTTGAATAGCATTACTGGTGAACAAGATAGAACGAGTATGGCAACTGGTAGAAAAAGATAGATGGACTGAGGTTACTGGTGGCGTACGTATTCATTTTTTAAAGTTGCCAAAGATAAGTTAATATTGTTCTTAAACATTAACCCTTCTCTTTTGTATTAATACTGCCATAACAAGTTTGTTTGTGCTGCTTGGATACAAGAATGAGTTAGTACTGCTTGGTATCGAAGGGTTAGTTTACTACTGCTAAGTATTACTTACAACTGCCAAGGTTAACTTAATACTGCTACTTGATTTTTAGTACTGCTAGTATTGGGCTCAAAAGAAATTTAGTACTGTTCGAATATTATTACTGTTGTAACAACCCTAAATCTGGGTAGCAGCGAAATATTGAATATCCAAGGGCATTACTTCATAGATCAATAGCACAAGATATGAGAGCGACCACTAACGTGTCATTTTAAAAAGATACATTGGATTAACAAAATACTTGTTCATTACATAAGCTCATGGCTTCAAATTGTTCGACAATATAAGTAAAGATTTTGGTTTATAACAAATGTTCCCAAAATATAATACGACCCAAATCTTTAGTACTGACTCTCCAAAAAGTAACCCCCAATGTATCTTGGCACCTCGTGCCTTATTGACCTGAGAAAAACATGCTTAAATGTCAACATAAAGTTGGTGAATTCATAGGTTTATGTAAATCAATAGCAAGACCGCAAGATTTCCATGTGTATGATTAAGCAACAGATCCAAACATCATAAAAAGTAATTACGTTTTCCTAAGCTCATGACACTGAAGCTCGACATGTATGAATGCAATAAATTGCCAATAATACCCGTGAATGATGTTTTAACCCGCAACATCCCAAATCCGACATGGTATACGTTTGTTGTCCGGCAAACCGGCACAGTGAGCGCTACTCACCCAAACAGGGATGTCAATCCTAAATAGATCTATTTATAACATTCGCGCTTACAATCTAGTAATTGACAGTTCATGATAATGGGCTCAGTGGGTTATCACTACTTAGGCAAACACGTAATCATTGTATAAAATGTACACTTGCGTCTAATTTGTAAAACAAAGCATGTTCTCACCCCAAAGATGTAAATCATTTAAATAATTGTAAAACATGGGGCTATGAACTCACCTTAGTAAGTAGTCCTCTGAAAATGCTAAATATATCCAAGTATGGCAAGTGAATCATACCGTTAAATACCTAAGTAAATACGGCCAGTCTTAGTCTACAAGTTTAGGCTAACGACTTAATGCATAAACTACAATAAATTGCTAGTTTATATATACTGTTATCACTTGTGTGGTGGTGCACATGTTTATTGTATTTGTCTTCACTTGGCGGCTCTTGGGAAGGTATACAATTGCACACGCTAAAGTATATGTATAAGTGTTATTAATAAATATTTATATTTATTAAGTCGTGTTTCAATTTGTATAATATCTGATAAATATTATAACTTGTACGACACGTTAAGTGTTTATAAAAATCAATTGTGTTTGTAAAATACCCTTAGGTTTTCTATATTTACAAAAACAGTCCCTATGTTTATGAAAATGTAATATTTATACTTTAAACCTTTATGTTTCTACGTTTTCACCTTTAGTCCTTCAACTTTACACAAATTACACTTTAGGTCCTTACATGTTCCAAACAGCCCTTAAATTTTAGAAATGACAGAAACAGCCCCTAGACTTTATAAAGACAGTTTTGGCAATTTTAACCCACAAGTTTACAAATTGACACTTTTAGTCCCTTAACTTGTAAAATCGCAATTTAAGCTCAATTGAGATCTAACAAGTGACAATAGGCTTTAATACACTCCAATAAGCTACTTGAGTTGTGCCAGCTTATAAATAAGCTCAGATGAGCTTATTTTGGCTTATTGGGCTTATTTGGCTCGTTAAGGTCCATTAAGCAAATAAAGGGTCCATTTGGGATTTCTAAAAGCACATAAGGACCCATTAAGCTTATTTCAAAACTGTTGGCTGAAAAATAAGCTCAGGTGAGCTTATTTGAGCTTATTGGGCTCGTTAGCCCAATAACTCTAACCCGAGAGTTTTCAAAAGGTTTATGAAGACTTTATAATGTGATCCAACCTATTTTCTAATCCAAATAAGCCCTCATGGGTCTGTTTTTATTGCTCGGCTTATTTATAAGCCAATAAGCTCGTTAATGGGCTTTTTGGGCCCGATAAGAACTCGATAAGGTTTTTAAACTTTTAGGCTTGATCTCTTAAGGCCCATTAGTTATTCTATGTTCATAATAAGCTTAACAAAATGCTTAAGCTCATAAATAAGCTGTCTAAGCTTATTTGTGCCTTATGGGCTTCGTTTGGTCACGGTAATGGGCTACCAAGCCCGTTTAGGGTCCGATTGTGTTTACATTTTATGTTAGGGTCCATATAAGTTCAATAAGCACACTAGACCTCTCCATAAGCTCAAGGGTGCTTATTAATAAGCTGTGGACCCACAAGGTTGACCTGTTGGGTCTGTTTGGTTCGTACGCGGGCTGTCGAGCCCAATAGGCCCATTAAGGGTCTAACGAACTCATTCGTGGCCCGTTAAGCTTCCTAGTTAGGTTCTAGGGCGTTTAATCTTTTATTAAGCATTCGAAACTTATTATAAGCCATAACCATAAGCCAAGCTTAATCTTTGGTGGGCTTCGTGGCCCAACTGTGACATATACGTCCACTTTGGGTGTAAATGGTTCGTGTTTTGTAGTGTTTAACCCTAAGCCGAATACATTGAGCTCATATGTTCTCCCTATGGTTCGTTTAACACATGCAAGCACTTAATAAGTTTGTATACACCTTCCCTAGCCACGCCATTTCGTTCTCTTTGAATGTTTACGTATAAGTTTCGTGAAATTCGTTTGTAAATGAAAACGTGTAACTCTTAGTCATTGTTAAGCCTTGTTTTGTATATGTTTACTCATTCTAGCACCACACAAGATCGAATATATGTATATATAAGTACGTGAACCATGCATGGGTTGAACCGTGCATGTTCATACTCACGTATATTGTTAAATTTCAATATACCGCGACCTACATGACTAGAAATCAAAGAAATATTTATAATACGAGAGTGTACAAGCTTGAACGCGACTTACAAGGGTCCTAATGTCTTGATGACGAGTTTGGACGTGTAGAATGATAACCCAAATGTATACACGATCGAATAACCAACCCTAAGCTTCAAAGCTTATACAATTTACCAAACCTTGGCTCGTGTATTCTTCTTGTGACCTTGTATTATGAATCTAGCACCTATTTTAGGTTCGAATGTATTATGAGGGTGTTTGTTGCAGTTTATGACCCGAACAAGAGAAGAAAACAATATGGTTTATTTGTTTGAGTGTTTGTGTGTTTATAAGTGTTGTATGCAAGTGTAGAGGGGTATTTATAGGCTTAAGATTTAGTTAGGTTTTCCCTAGTCCCTAATCAAACCAAACCGTGCCCTAAGTTAGTGGTTTTATGGTTTTCTTGTTAGTCACCCATGGTATTGATAATACTTCCTAGTACCATCCTTAATTACAAGATTTTGGTACAAGATTTACCTAAGATCATGAAATCTTATGGTTTGTGTGTATGTTTAGCTTGCCGCGGGTATCAAGACACAAAGGGAGGATCCAAAGTGGCTAATATCCAATGTACATTAGATTATCTAGGAGACATTAAATACAAGATTTTAATCCACCTAGGATGTACATGTACTTAGGAGATATTAGGAAGATTTAGCACATGGGACAAATAGCTTATGGGTTTTGTTTACCCACATTCGGCCAAAATGGCTAGCTTACACAAGAATTGAATTATTTTTCTGTTTATGGTTTAAAAGTGGGTATTGGTTTGAGTCTAGGTAAGTCTAGGTATTTTCAGGGTGAGTCTAAATGTATTTTATTGCGAAACGTAAGCCTTTTACGTGACCAATAAAAATAAAATGCGCAAAGTCAATAATTATCTTCTTAATAATTACCTAGCACTTGCTTGACGTAAACCTTAATTTATTTGGTGATCGTGTACGTTAAATGATTATTTTTAGTCTACGCGATTTAGCTTTAAAAGTTAAATTAAAAGTAAACGCGTATCGGACCAAAATAAATAGTGACGAATAATAGGAGTCGTAAAATGACCTGAAATTGAGAAATGTTACAGTATTCTTCCAATATCTTGGCTTTCTTTGCCTCATGTTCAGTCCATTTCTTAGCCTGAGCCTTCAATGTGGCTTGATTGAACATCTTCCTCAGTTCTTGCTCAGATTTATCTTTTTGCGCTTTCAGATCACTTATCCTCTTCAGTTCCTTGATTTTATTATTGAATTCTTCTTGGGACAAAGTTCCCTCTAGGGTAATGAAGGACTTTAACTTTGGCATTTTAAGGATAGAACCTCCTTCTTCTTGATAAGTAACAAGTTCATTCACTTGTTCTTTCACAATGGAAACTTCTTTGCCCTTGGCGGGATCTCTATGAGGCGTAGGTTCTCTGGGAGGAGTTGGTGAGAACTTTGAGGAAGTTGTTCCAAATAGCTGATCGGTAAATTCTTGAAGAGACTTTTGTTGTTCTTCAGGCTTCAGAAGATGCCCTGGGATAAAGGTGTTCAGAGGTATTGGATTAAGAATGGGAGTCATGATTTTGAATATTTTAGATAAGGGTTTCTTATCAAGTTCATCATCATCTAAATCATCCTTCATTGAGATAGTTCCTTCTGACTTCATTTCCTCTATGTTATGAACAACCAGAGATTTTTCCTCATTTGTTACAACTTGAGCTGATGGTTGCTCCCCCTGAACAATATCAGCAGTGTTGGCCCTTAAGATTTGCTCCCCCTTAGTTTGATCAGGGTGTTGAGCATCTTTTTCTGCAGCAGGGTTGTTTTTATACCACTTCTCCCCCTCAGCATTAGCCTTTTTAAAGACTTATGTTGCCTTTAGGAGGGAAACCATGTCCTTAAACATACCCCTGAGATCTTGAACATGTTGAGAGTTGGTAGCCACAGTGGATGTACAAAAAGAGAGCTTGTCCCGAACTTCTTTCATCCCTTTTATGACCTTTAGTTTGATGGATTTCCTCATGTTCTTGTGAAGGGATTTGCTCAGCTCCTTCTGAAGTAAAACAAATCTCTGACTCTCCAGTTTGTTAAAGGCATTAAACTCTTTGTACATTGGTTTCAGAAGAAGGTTAGGAAGCTGATCTTGTAAGTTCTTATGAACCTGTGCCTCAATGTGAGGTAACTCCCTGTAATGGATTTCAAAACAGAACTTTTGATGGAGTCCTTAAGAAACTGAGGAAGAGTATCTTTCAGAGAATCTAAGAGAAAACTAGGTAGCTGTTCTGTGAGAGTGTTAGTGACAAGGGCTGGCAAAGATGACTTGATTGCAGTTGAGATTTATTGAACAATAGAAGACTCCATATCCCTAAGTTTTGAATGAAGAGAGCTGACTTCTTCATAGATATGATCCATATGATCTGGAAGACTGAGACGTTCAACGGAAGCATTATCATCTGGGAAAATGTGGTCAGATTTAGACACTTCATTTTTGTGAGTATCGTCAGAGTCAGCAGTGTCAATCCTGAGACAGATCCCAGGTCATCATCAGGCATTGATTGTAGGTCAGAGTCAGAGTCCTCATGAATATCAGTTGTTTCTTTAGAGTCATGCATGGTCTGATCTTGCTGTTTAGAGATATGGTTGGTTAAGAAAGACTTTAAAACCTTGATTTTTGACTTTGTGTCATAGGGACATTCTGGAGTTTCTTGAACAGCTTTATTAAGTTTATCAGCTTCATCTAGCAGCTTCTCAACTATGGGAAACTTCAGAGATTGTTCCTCAGCTACCTCCTCCATAGCCATAAACTCAGCATCCTTCTCCTCCTCAACATTTTGGTCTAGTACCTGCATAAACTTGTTAGATAAACATTATGAATTTGTAATGAGGTTGAGGATCGCCATTCGCTGCCCCTAAGAAGACTGGGTGTGATTATCCAGTCTCCTCAAAAGTTTAAAACTTTTAGGACTCTTTTCAGTTGTGAATTTGTAATATAGGGATGGATCGCTAGTCGCTGCCCCTAAGAAGACTGGGTGTGATTATCCAGTCCCCTCTAAAGTCCTAAGAAATTGGGACTCTTTTCATTGTGAGTTTGTAATATAAGGAAGGATCGCCATTCGCTGCCACTAAGAAGACTGGGTGTGATTATCTAGTCCCCTCAAAAGTCTAAGACTTTGGGACTCTTTTTGTTGGTTAAGGGGACCTCTGAGTCTGAGTGAGTACAGTTCATACAGAGGTCAACTTTCATGCACGAATGGGTTAATCCAACAAAGTCTAGAGTTTTTAGAGAAAACTATCAAACATTTTTAGCCTTTCAGTATCACCCCCTGAATGTAGACACATAGTGTACAGAAGATATGGGAATGTAAGTGCTGTCTCTAACTCTCTATTGGGTCGGGGTAGCCCTTAACTTCACCACTCTCTCCTAGAGAAGTTTGAGATTGATTGCTTGCAGTTCCCTTTATATTTAAAATACTGTTACCTTTTCAGCTTCAGCGGCTGAAAGCTGGTTTCCTTGCTCCTCTTCCAACTCAGAGGCTACTAGACTCTTGGTGGCATCAGTAGTGGCCACTGTGACTTCAGCTTGCTGAGTCTTAGTGACTTGTTTCTTTGGAAGTATGACCCTGACCTTATATGGAGACTTTGGTTTGGAAGAAGGTGGGATTTTCTTCTTCTTTATCTTTAGGTCAGTTGTTGCTTTGAACTGAGTGACATGCTGCACAGAGGCCCTTGACAAGTACTTATCAGCTGTGTCATCAGTATTCACCTCCCCAGAGGGAGGGATCAAAGACTGTTCAGGCTCTTTAGAAAGTTTAGCTACTTTTAACATGTGTGAAGTTAAAGGAACTTCAGATGCTAACGGTTTTTGAAAAGAAGCAGCTGTAATGGTGTGGGGTTTTACAAGAGTGAGATTATTGCTGACATAATCTCTTCCAAGCAATTTTTCAAAAATCAGGGATAAAAACCTTGTATAGCAAATATTCAGTTCCCTATTCTTCTTCCCATTTTGAAGCTTATGAACCAAGTCTGAGAATATAATCCCCCCAGCATCAATCTCCAATCCCCAGATAAGACAGTATGCAATTATCTGCTGATTAAGGTTCATTTGGTCATGTGATCCTTGCATCCTACCCAAACACTTGATAATATACTGCATGAATAGCTTCCAAATGGGTGAAAAATACTTAATCTTTAAGGAAGAGGAATTAATAAGGACAGTGGATGAAAGGGTTGGTTTGTCCTTGTCAAATAAACCCAAAGTCACCAGCCCTGCCCTTACAGTCTCCTTGGGAGATAGAGGAATAACGTCCCTACAAATGGGTAGGCCAATGGCAGATATGAACTCATCTTGAGTAAAGGACAGGGGTTTATCCCACCTGGAAAGTAAGAAGGTGATGGTCTTGGTCTCCTCTTCAACCTTTGCTGTATACCAAATCTCCTTTAGGTATTCCACATACATTGTTGTGGTTTGAAGGGTTAGGGCCCTATTGATGCAATAGTTCAAGAGAAAACTGAGCATGGGTCGATATAACTTGTTTGAGTGCTCAAGGGGAGCAACAGCATTATTAAAACCAATTATACTATCTCTACACCTAAAAATGAGCTTTGATGATAGAATAAGTTGTTGTGATTGTTGAGAAGATGTGGATTCTGATGCCATGAGGTGATAAAAATGGAGGTTTTAGGGTTTTGAGTGAGTAAAAATGATGTATGTGAAAAAGGTGAACAATTTATACCACAAAGAATTTTTATAAGTTTAAAAATAAAATGGATTTGAAGTTCGCATTAAATGTGAGTGGTAAAACTGTCACAAAACATGGGTCCCATGGACCCTTCGAGTACTGTAATTTCCACATTTTTCGAGAAAGTTGGTAAAACCTTTTGAGTGAATCTTGAATTAAATATTGAGAATGTTTGTCTTTTAACTTTGTAGTTACATTTAAGTTACCCTAAAACATTTAATATTTAAGTCAGAGATCACTTAAATCTTTTTTCTTATCAGATACCTGTTTTTCAATATTGAGCATACCTAACTCAGCTACCAATCTAGTAAAGCTAGGTTCAGCTAAAGGCTTGGTAAAAATATCAGCTAATTGCAAATCAGTGGGTACAAAATGAAGCTCAATATCACCTTTTAAAATGTGGTCTGTTGATGAAGTGATACACTGTTGTCAAGATAATTTTCTACTAGAGTGTCAAAAATGGATTGTTTGATATGTACATTGCCACTTGTATTTACAAAATATAGGCCACATTGTCATAGAGAACATCCATAGTCAGCTTAACTGACTCTTGATGTAGAGACTTAAGCATAGCATCCAGGAGCAACTACATACTCAGCTTCAGCTAATGGCATTGCTACACAGCTTTACTTCATTGCACTCTAACATACTAACTTTCCTCCAAGTATCTGACAACCTCCTGAGGTACTCTTTCTATCCAGGTTACATCCAGCGTAGTCTGAGTCAGAGTATGCTTTGACAATAAGCAGATCCTTTTAGATACCAATCCAAGATTTAGGTTCCTTTGAGATACCTGAAAATTTTTTTACAGCAACAAGGTGATTCCTTGAGGTTTAGCTTGATACCTATAGCACAGAGAATGTGAGAATTAGATATCAGGTCTGCTAATTTGTGAGGTAATAAAAGTCCCTTTCATGCATATGAACAATGTTCATTACAGAGACCCTGACTCATCAGGCCCAAGTTGTTTGGAGGAAGCATAGGCATTTCTATCTAAGGCACAATAGCTAGATCATACTTTTTGAGCAAATCCTTAACATATTTTTCTTGACAAATAGATTTCAAGTCATAGGGTGTGAAGGTCGGAGGGGAGCCGTGGCGGGTATCAACGAAGATGAATGATGTGGTTATCTATATTTAATGCAACTTTTATTAACCTTATAAACTTAAGTCATCTTTTGGTATTATGAAGCTTTTGTTTAATTAAATATGTACTTGAAATGTTTATGACTTTTAAAACATATGGGACCTAATGTATAAACTCTGATATTTTGCTATGGCATCGAATGAAATCTTGTCTTAAACGTCCATTTATGGTCGTTTCCTATATCTTGATTGTTATACTTTGACGTAGCACCCCATTGTTACTATTCCGCTGCTACCTGATTTTGGGGGTGTTACAGTTGTTGTACATACACCTCCTTTGAGATTTTCCCATTCAAGAATGCACTCTTTACATCCATCTGGTACACCATAAAACCCATCTAGACAGCATAAGCAAGAAATATCCTGATGGCTTCCAGTCTTGCAACAGGTGCAAAGGTTTCTTCATAATCAATCCCTTCCTGCTGATTATAACCCTGAGCAACCAGCCTAGCATTGTTCTTAATAACTATTCCATTCTCATCCATCTTGTTTTTTCAGATCCATTTTGTCCCAATGATGGTTTTACCATGAGGTTTTGGTACCAAGGTCCGGACCTTGTTTCTTTTAAACTGATTCACCTCTTCTTACATAACAATAATCCACCCTTCTTCTTCTAAAGCTTTGATAAGCTTCTTGGGTTCCATTTTAGAGAGAAAGTTGACATAGAGACATTCAGAAGCTGAGGCAGCATCTGAGTCTCTGATCCTACTTCTGGTTGTTATACCAGCAAAAGGTTCACCAATGATGTTCACAAGTTCAATGTGCTTTTCTCTTGACCATCTGTCTTGAGGAACTGGGTTTTGAAAGATGACTTCAGCATAAGGTGATATAGTTGGTGAGGGTTGGACATCACTTATTGGTTCAATGATGACATTGTTTTGAGGTTCAGCTGATTCAAAGAGATCAGATGATTCTGCTTGATCAGATTCATTAAGAGCTGGGTGACTGTCAGTCCCAGTAAACTCAGGAGGATCTTTAGAGATGACAGATTCCTGAAGAATGGGTGATTCAGAGGGTGTGATGTTTTCATATGCATGAATGTAAGGAAAATATTTAGTATTGACAGGGCAATGAGTGACTTCACTCCTTGGTTAAGGAATTCATCATCTGGAAAGGATCTATTTTCATTGAAATTGATTGCATCACCTTCTGTGCTAGATTGAGAGATGGCTTCATCATCTTTATTGAATGTAGCATGTACTGTTTCTTCCAATTCTTGTCTTCTGATGTTGAACATCCTGAAAGCTTTAGCTACTAGAGAGTAGCCAAGAAAGAATCCATCATTAGCTTTTTCATTAAATTTACCTAGATGATCCCTATGATTGTGAATATGAACAGGACACCCAAACACGTGAAAATAGCTAATATCAGAAGATCTTCCTCTGAACACATCATATGATGTCTTCCCATGCCTTTTCACAATGATGGATCTGTTTTGTGTGTAACAGGCAATGTTGACAGCCTCTCCCTGAAATTGTTTAGAGAGTTTTGCACTATTTAGCATAGTTCTAGCTGCTTCAATCAATGTTTTGTTTCTTCTTTCAGCAACACCATTTTGGTCAAGGGTACAGGGAGAAGAGAAGTTCTGAGATATACCATTTTCATCACAGAATTCTTCCAGTTTGTGGTTTTTGAACTCTGTTCCATTATCACTTCTCAGCTCCTTTACCCTCACTTCATTGAGGTTTTCCATCTTTCTGATAAAAGACATGATACAGTCAGCTGCATCACTCTTTTTCTTGAGTCAAAATACCCAGGTGTACCTTGAGTACTCATCTACAATGACAAGGGTATATTTGTTGTGGCTGATGGTTTGGGGTTTGACAGGTCCAAACAAATCCATGTGGAGGAGATGTAAAGACTTGTTGATGGAAAATGATCTTTTTGTTTTGAATGATGCTCTGTGATGCTTCCCTTTCTCGCAAGCTAAACAGTTTTTTTCTTTAGAGAAAGTTAGAGATGAAAGGTCAGAGACAAGGTTGTGTTTTGCAAGGTTGTTTATGTTCTTGAAGTTGAGGTAAGACAGACTCTTATACCAAAGTCAATTAACACTTGGGGAGGCCTTGGCAAAGAAACATACATTGCTTTCTTTATTGAAAGATGACATATCAATAACATAGACATCTCTTCTTTTGGGAGCAATGAGGAAAACTTCATCATTTTGGTTGTAAATGGTTCCCTGAGTTTTGGTAAACAGAACTTTGTAGTTGGCATTACGCAACTGACTGATGCTGATCAAGTTATGTTTCAGACCATTCACATAAGCAACCCTGATAAAGGTGATTCCATTACAATTCACTAATCCATACCCTTCTGTGTCTCTTGAAGAATCATCTCCAAAAACCACTTTAGGACCTGACTCTTTTGAATATTTGTGTAGATATTGTTTAATCCTTGTCATGTGTCTAGAGCAGCCACTATCTAGATACCATACAGACCTCTTGAGGTAATCCTGCACAGACATTTTCACACAAATTAGTTCGTTTTGTAAATCCACTTTTTAGTGGGTTCTGATTGCCTATTGGCAATCCTTGGTCTCTTGGAGTTGGGGTGTTTTTAGGACAATAGATGCTTATGTGCAATATACCACCATACTTCATACCTAGGGGTTATAAAATTTTAAGTGGTCAGAGTGTTGTCAATTAAATCCCTGTATTTGCACTCTATGAAAGGCTTTGGAATCTTGGGAGTCTTCTTTGGTGAGGGTTTCAGATGTGATGGAGCCTTAAGCTTACTTAGTGTTTTCTTAACAGCAGCATGTTCTAAGTGTTCTTTGGTTAGGTGGTTAGTGGATCCACAAGTAGAGCACTTGGGCTTTGAGTAGCAATCATCAAAGAGATGATTCCTAAACCCACAATGCTTACAAGGTCCAAACCAGGTCTTTTGATTGGAAGCATTAGAACTACTTGGCTGGGTGCTTGATGGAGGGGTGCCTGAAGGGATCTCAATCTATTTTTTAGGCCCTTTACCTCTTCCATCAAGGTGAGAAGAAGTTGCTCAGTGGATGAGTCAGCATTTTTATCAGAGCAAGGTTTAGAGACAGTAGGAGATTTCTCTGTCTTTTTCTTAATGAGATATGTAGGTGACACTTTAGCAGATGGTCTAGTTTTCTTAGGGTCAGGAGTGTCAAGTGTAAGGTAGCCATGTTAAAGGGTCATGTAGACAACGAAATAAGAATCTTGAAGTGCCAAAGGGTGTGCTCCTATTAGATTGGGAAGAGGTGGAAGAGGTTCCTAAGAGTCACATTCGGACTTTGAATCAGATGTAATCTCAGGTGCAAGCGTAGATGAGGATTCATCAGCTTTAGTGAAAACAACCTCTTTAGAGGAGATTTTATCTTTCCTTCTACCTTTCCCACCAAGCTTGAAAATATTTAAGAAACTTGTTCAGAGTGCAGTTGGGACTAGTGAGACTTTACTACACGTGTCCATTTCTCAATGAACATTTTTTAGATCAAGGATCTCAGCCTTTGGGAGATTCATCTCTAGGTATTTCCCTAATGACTTCATTTTGTAAGAGAGCAATTTAATGGACACATTGTTTTTAAGGTAGACAGGTTTCTAATATATGTAAGGATTTTTTCCTGTTTAAGTAGATTAAATGTACAACCAAGTTTTTCTTTGATATCACATAGTGAAGTCAAATATGAGTCATAGTCTAAAACTGTTTCCTTTCATCACCATCAGTTCATAGACAAAGTTTGTGTACCTTTTCATGGTAATGTCAACCATTGGCTGATCTTGCAATCATCCTTTACACTGAAGGTCATCCTCTGCAATTTTCATAAATGCCCTGATCTTGGTGCTCCCTTCATCATATGAGGAGACGAATTCATCATCCTAGTTAAATGACTCAGCTAACAAACCCTTTTCACTTTTTTCTTTATCCT
The DNA here is from genome assembly GCA_026074375.1 of Tanacetum coccineum. Taxonomy (NCBI): domain Eukaryota; kingdom Viridiplantae; phylum Streptophyta; class Magnoliopsida; order Asterales; family Asteraceae; genus Tanacetum; species Tanacetum coccineum. Next base: position 21,836 of record BQNB010013402.1, on the reverse strand, counting down.
TCCTTCCCTTTTCACTCTTTCCCTTGGTCATATCATCAATCCTCTTGGTTAGGACAACCATTTCAGCTTTGAGTCCCTTGTATTTTCCCTTGTAATATTTTTGATGATAACCAGAGTTCTGAGAAGATGTTTAGTTGATGGATGGTGTATATGGTTTGGATTTGTTAAAGGAATTGTTTAAGGATGGATAAGATGGTGTGGAAGTTTTGTGTGAGGGACAATCCTTTTAAAAATGACCAAGTTTCCCACAAGCAAAACATGTTTCTTTGGTTTTGTCCAAGGGTTTCCTAGCTAACCCAACCCTGCCAAACCTCTTATAAAACCTCTTTTGATTTGCCAATAGAGCTCTTTCATGATACTCAACATTTAGGTCAGCCATGAATGGTAAATCTTTGTATCTCTGACTCATAGATTTGATCAGACAGACCCTCTTCATAATTGTACTTGCCATACATAGTGGCCAAGCTATCATTTTTGATAGAATTATTTGCCCTCTGAGTTTGATTCATGCTCAGCCATTTGTTTGAAGGCAATAACAAAGTCGCATTGCTTCGCTTGTGGAATGGTAAACACATTATTTTCAAGGTCATTTAGCAAGCATTTTAACCTTGTGAAAGTTCCATTTACTTTTTCACTTTCAAGTGATTTAAATGCATTGAACTTAAGTCTCAAGGCTGCAATCTTGGTATCTCTTGTGTCAGATGGTCCCTCATGAGCTAAAATGAGATCATTCCACATCTATTTTTGCATTTTTGCACTTAATGACAGATTTCATAACATCATTTAGTAAACAAGATATAATGATACTTTTTAATCATTTATCTTGATTATCAAGACGACTCTCAGCATTTTACCATTGATTTTGACGTTTAGACAAAGGATTTTCAGAATGGGGATAAAACAGAAATGGGGTTCAAATGGTCCATCTGCTTAGAAGTTTTTAGAATGTAAGGTTAAGCACGTAAGGAATACTAGAACCTTACCTTTCTAACTCATGAAATCCTCTTTCTTAAAGTAGGTACATTTATTGACATGATGTCCCCTCCTCTTGAATCAAGAAGTTGAGGGAGGTTCTCATCCACAACACTTTGAGACACATTTGTTGTGTTCGTAGTGTTGATAGGGTTAGTAGTTGCAGGCATCGTGTCAACCCTATTAACATTAAGGCTACCCGGATTACCAGAACTTGCACAAAAAGGTGGTGGGATAGGTGGTATGGTTCCAGACATGATTGGATCTTGATTTGTTTAAAACAAAGAACAGTTTCTAAAAGGTTTTATAAATCAACCTGCCTCTAATACCAATTGAAAGCCATAATTAACATTCATATATAGAATATAACACTTATCTAATGTAAATAACACAAGTAATAACTTTTTAATCATGTAATGCGTTATTGATTAGAATTCAATGTATTACCAATGTGCTATGGATCTCACAAGTTGATGACTATGTATGAAATCCAACCCTTTAAACACAGTAAACTGATAGTAGTATCAAGTTTACAAGGCGAACTTATATAGCAGCTGATTAGGATTCAGTGGTCTACATTGTAAGTTCGTTAAAGGAGTAAATACCTATGATAAAAACCCACAACTCAAACCCCATTGTTATCATAGGCATTTACTCCTTTATCGAACTTACATTGTAGACCTCTGATCCTATCAGCTGGCTATATAAGTTCGCTTGTAAACTTGATACTCTATCAAGTTTACTTGTTTAAAGGGTGATCATACATTGTCATTCAACTTGTGTGATCCATAGCACATTGTAATACTTTGATTCTTAATCAATAACTCATTACATGATTAAAAAGTTATTACTTGTGTTATTTACATTAGATAAGTGTTATATTCTATATAGACGTGTTAATTATGACTTTCAATTGGTATTAGAGGCAGGTTGATTTATAAAACCTTTTAGGAACTTTTCTTTGTTTCAAACAAATCAAGATCCAATCATGTTTGGAACCATACCACCTATCCCACCACCTTTTGGTGCAAGTTCTGGTAATCTGGGTAGCCCTAATGTTAATAGGGTTGACACGATGCCTGCAACTACTGACCCTATCAACACTATGAACACAACAAATTTGTCTCAAAGTGTTATTGATGAGAACCTCCCTCAACTTCTTGATTCAAGAGGAGGGTCTCATGTCACAAATGTACCTACTTTTGACAAAGAGGATTTCATGAGTTGGAAAGTTAGGTTCTTAGTATTCCTTGACGGACTTGAACCTTACATTCTAAAAACTCTAGAAGATGGACCATTTGTACCCATGTCATGTTTATCCACTTCTGAAAATCCTTTGTCTAAACGTCAAAATCAATGGTAAAATGCTAAGAGTCGTCTTGATTATCAAGATAAATGATTAAAAAGTATCATTATATTTGTTTACTAAATGTTTTATGAAATCTGTCATTAAGTGAGAATGCAAAAAAATTGATGTCGGAATGATCTCTTTTTTGCTCATGAGGGACCATCTTGACACAAGAGTACCAAGATTGCAGCTTGAGACTTATGGTCATTGCATTTAAATCTCTTGGAAAGTGAAAAATGTAAATGGAACTTTCACAAGGTTAAAATGCTTGCTAAATGACCTTGAAAATAATGGTTGTTAAATTCCTACAAGCAATGTCAGATGCTACGTTTGTTACTTAGCCGTCTCAAAAAATGTGAGCTGAATCAAACTCACGAGGGCAAATTATTCTATCTAAGATGATAGTTTAGCCATCTATGGTCATGGCAAGTACAATTATGAAGAGGGTCTGTCTGATCAAATCTATGAGTCAGAGATACAAAGATTTACCATTCATGGCTGACCTAAATGCATGAGTATCATGAAAGAGCTCTACTGGCAAATCAAAGAGGTTTATAAGAGGTCTGGCGGGTTGGAGTTAGTACGGAAAACCCTTGGACAAAACCATAGAAACATGTTTTGCTTGTGGGAAACTTGGTCATTTTTAAAAGGATTGTCCCTCACATAAAACTTCTACACCATTTTATCCATCCTCAAACAATTCCTTCAACAAATCCAAAACCATATACTCCATCATCATACTTAAACATCTTCTCAGACTTGGTAATCATCAAAAATATTACAAGGGAAAATACAAGGGACTCAAAGCTGAAATGGCTGTCCTAACCAAGAGGATTGATGATATGACCAAGGGAAAGAGTGAAAAGGGAAGGAAGGATAAAGAAAAGAGTGAAAAGGGTTTGTTAGCTGAGTCATTTGACTAGGATGATGAATTCATCTCCTCATATGATGAAGGGAGCACCAAGATCAAGGCATTTATGGAAATTGTAGAGGATGAGCCCTCAGTTGGAAAGGCTGATGCAAGATCAGGCCAATGGGTTGACATTACCATGAAAAAGGTACACAAACTTTTGTCTATGACTGATGGTGATGAAAGGAAACATGTTTTAGACTATACTCATATTGACTTTCACTATGTGGAGGATCAAAGGAAAAACTTGGTTAGTAAATTTAATCTACTTAAACAGGAAATATCCTACTTATTAGAACTGATCATAACCTTAAAAACAATGTGTGGGTGCCATTAATTGCTCTCTTTCAAAATGAAGTCATTAGGATTTTTATTATTATATATAATTTTTATATAAGGTAACTAGAGAATGAATCTCCGAAGGATGAGATCATTGACCTAAAAAAGGTCATTGAGAAATGGACCTGTAGTAAAGTCACCCTAGTCCAACTGCACTCTGAACAAGTATCTGGAAATATTGTCAAAGCTTTGGGTGGGAAAGGTAGAAGGAAAGAGAAAATCTCCTCTAAAGAGGTTGTTTTCACTAAAGCTGATGAATCCTCATCCTACGCTTGCACCTGAGATTACATCTGATTCAGAGTCTGAATGTGACTCTCAGGAACCTCTTCCACCTCTTCACTATCTCATAGGAGCAGCAACCCTTTGCACTTCAGGAGCAGGTCTTATTTGCGTGTCTGACTTGACCCTTAACATGGCTGACCTTACACTTGACACTCCAGACCCTAAGAAGACTAGACCATCTGTTAAAGTTTCACCTACATATGTCATTAAGAAAAAGACAGAGAAATCTCTTGTTGGTCCAAAACCTTGCTCTAATAAAAAGGTTATGACTCATCCACTGGAGCAACTTCTTCCACTTTGATAGAAGAGGTAAAGGGTCTCAAAAGGAAAATTAAGATCCCTTCAGGCACCTCTTCATTAAGCACCCAGCCAAGTAGTTCTAAAGCTTCCAAGCAAAAGACCTGGTTTGGACCCTATAAGCATTGTGGGTTTAGGAATCATCTCTCTGATGATTGCTACTCAAAGACCAAGTGCTCTACTTGTGGATCCACTGACCACCTGACCAAAGAACACTTAGAACATGCTATTGTTAAGAACACATTAAGTAAGCTTAAGGCTCCGTCACCTCTGAAACCCTCACCAAAGAAGACTCCTATGATTCCAAAGCCTTTCATAGAGTGCAATACTGTGGTTTTATTGACATCAACTCTGACACTATGAGTTTTCCTAGGTGTGAAGTATGTGGTAGTATTGCACATGAAGCATCTGATTGTCCTAAGAAACACCCCAACTCCAAGAGACCAAGGATTGCCAATAGGTAATCAAAACCCACTAAAAAGTGGATTTACAAAATGAACTAATTTATGTGAAAATGTCTGTGCAGGATTACCTTAAGAGGTCTGTATGGTATCTAGATAGTGGTTGCTCTAGACACATGACATGGATTGATTAAACAATATATGCACAGATATTACAAAGAGTTAGGTCTAACGTGGTTTTGTGAATGACTTCTTCAGGAGGACACAAAAGAGTATATGGCTTAGTAAAACTATAATGTAACATCACCTTTACCAGGGTTGCTTTTTGCTTATATGAATGTTTGGAAACTTAATTGATCAACATCATTCGTTGTTTGGATGCCAACTACATAGTTTGTTTTACAAAACTCAGTAAACAATTTTACAACCAAAATGATGAAGTTTTATCATTGATCCCAAAAAGAGAGATTATCTTTGTCATTGATATGTCATCTTTCAATAAAGAAACAATGTTTGTTTCTTTTCAAGGCCTCCCCATGTGTTATTTTGGCTTTGGAATATGAGAATGTCTAATCCTCAACTGTCAAGAACTAAACAACCTTGCCAAAATACAACCTTGTCTACTTGGCTTCCATCTCTAAACTCTTTCTCTAAAGAAAAAAAACTTTTCAGTTGTGAGAAAGGGAAGCATCACTGAGCATCTTTCAAAATAAGAGTGATTTTTACATCAACATGTCTTTACATCTCTTCACATGGATTTGTTTGGACCTGATAATACCTAACCATCAGCTATAACAAATATACGTTGTCATTGTAGATGTGTACTCAAGGTATACCTAGGTATTCTTACCTCAAGAAAAGGTGATGGCAGCTGACTGTTTCATGACCTCTATCAGAAAGATGGTAAATACTCAAGGAACGTGAGGGTAAAGGAGCTGAGAAGTAATAATGGAACAAAGTTCAGAAACTACAAGCTAGAAGAATTCTGTGATAAAAAGGGTATATCTTAAAACTTCTCTTCTTCCTTTACCCTTGAACGAAATGGTGTTGCTGAAAGAAGAAACATAACACTAATTAAAGCAGCCAGAACTATGCTAAATAGTGGAAAACTCCCTAAACAATTTTGGGGAATGGGCTGTCAACACTGCCTGTTATACATAAAATAGATCCATCATTATGCAAAGGCATGGAAATACATCATATGATGTGTTCAGGGGAAGATCTCTTGATATCAGCTATTTCCATGTGTTTGGGTGTCCTTTTCATATTCACAATCACATGGAACATTTGGAAAAATTTGATAAAAAAGCTGATGATGGATTCTTTCTTGGCTACTCTCTGGTAGCTAAAGCTTTCAGTGTGTTCAACATCAGAAGACAAGAAATGGAAGGGAAAAGAACATGTTATATTCAGTGAGTTTATGAGCCATCTCTTATCAACACCGAATGTGATGCATTCAACTTCAATGGAAAAAGTTCCTTTTTGATAATGAATTAATGGAACCAAGGAGTATAGTTACTCAGTGCCCTGGAAATACTTGAGTATTTGCCACTACACTTCTGCATATGAAAAACACCTCCACCTCTTAATCACCAATTTCTTCTAGATTATGTCATATTGAAGATCCTCCTGAGTTACTGTAGGCTGACAATCACTAGCTCTCAATGAACCTATCAAACAGAATCAGCTGATCTCTTTAAACATCTGAACCTCAAAAAACAAATGTCATCATTAAAATAATCAGTTGAGAGTCCAACCCTCCCAAATATATCACCCTTAAAGCTGAGTCATCATACTTCAAACCCCTGTTCCTCAAGACAGATGGTCAAGAGAAAAGAACATTGAACTTGTGAACATCATTGGTGAACCTCTTGCTGGTATCATAACCAGAAGTAGGATCACAGACTCAGATGCTGCCTTAGCTTCTGAATGTCTCTATGTTAACTTTCTCTCTGAAATGGAACCCAAAAAGCTTATTGAAGCTCTAAAAGAAGAAGGGCGGTTTAATGCTATGCAAGAAGGGCTGAATTAGTTTGAAAGAAACAAGGTCTAGACCTTGGTTCCAAAACCTCATGGTAAAACCATCATTGGGACCAAATGGATCTGGAAAAACAAGATGGATGAGAATGGGATAGTTATTAAGAACAAGGCAAGACTGGTTGCTTAGGGTTATAATCAGCAGGAAGGGATTGATTATGAAGAAACCTTTGCACATGTTGCAAGACTGGAAGCCATCAGGATATTTCTTGCTTATGCAGCCTACATGGGTTTATGATGTATCAGATGGATGTGAAGAGTGCATTCTTGAATAGGAAAATTTTAGAGGAGGTGTATGTTCAACAACCTCCTGGGTTTGAAAGCAGTGAATTTCCCAATCATGTTTGTAAGTTAGATAAAGCTCTTTATGGGCTAAAACAAGCCCCCAGAGCCTGGTATGAAACTCTTTTAAAATTTCTTATTCAGCATAAGTTTGTTAGAGGTACCATTGACAACACTCTTTTTACTTATAGACTAAGAGTGATGTTATTATTATACAGATATATATGGATGATATCATTTTTGGGTCAACCAGTTCAAAATTAAGTAAACAATTTGGAAAGCTGATGACCAAAAAGTATGAAATGAGTGTGATGGGTGAATTAACTTATTTTAAGGGTTTTTAAATAAAACAAGATTTCAAAGGAATATATATTTGTCAAGAAAAATATGTTAAGGATTTGCTCAAAAAGTATGATCTAGCTGACTGTGCCTTAGTGAAATGCCCTATGCTTGCCCCAAACAATTTGGGCCCTAAAGAGTCAGGGTCTCTGTTAATGAGACATTGTTCAGAGGCATAATAGGTTCACTGATGTACCTCATAGCTAGCAGACCTGATATCCAATTCTTCATATATCTCTGTGCTAGGTATAAGATAACCCCAAGGAATCCCACCTTGTTGTTGTAAAAAGAATTTTCAAGTATCTCAAAGGAACTCTAAATCTTTGCCTCTAGTATCCAAAAGGATTAGGCTTTGATCTAAAAGCATACTCTGACTCAGATTACGCTGGATGTAACCTGGATAGAAAGAGTACCTTAGGGGGTTGTCAGATACTTGGAGGAAAGTTAGTATGTTGGAGTGCAAAGAAGCAAAGCTCTGTGGCAATGTCATCAGCTAAAGCTGAGTATGTAGTTGCTGTTGGATGCTGTGCTCAAGTCCTCTAGATCAAGAGTTAGTTGGCTGACTATGATGTTCTCTATGACAAGGTGCCCATATTTTGTGATAATACAAGTGCAATTGCCATATCAAATAATCCAGTGTTGCATTCTAAGACAAAACATATTGACATCAGGTATCACTTCATCAGAGACCACATTTTAAAAGGAGATATTGAGCTTCATTTTGTACCCACTGATTTGCAATTAACTGATATTTTTACCAAGCCTTTAGCTGAGCCTAGCTTTACTAGATTGGTAGCTGAGTTGGGTATGCTCAATATTGAAAAACAGGTATTTGATAAGAAAAAGGCTTTAAGTGATCTCTGATTTAAATATTAAATGTTTTTAAGGTAACTTAAATGTAACTAGCAAGTTGAAATACAAACATTCTCAATATTTAATTCAAGATTCACTCAAAAGGTTTTACCAACTTTCTCAAAAAATGTGGAAATAATAGTACTCGAAGGGTCATGGGGACCCACGTTTTGTGACAGTTTTACCACTCACATTGAATGCGGACTTCAAATCAATTTTATTTTTAAACTTATAAAATTCTTTGTGGTATAAATTGTTCACCTTTTTCACATACATAATTTTTTACTCACTCAAAACCCTAAAAACCTCTATTTTTATCACCTCACATAAACCTTTTCATCAAGCTGCATCAAAGTTTTAATCAAATGGCATCCGAATCCATATCTTCATAACAATCACAACAACTTATACCATCATCAAAGGTCAATTTTAGGTGTGCAGATAGTATAATTGGTTTCAATAATTCTGTTGCTCTTCTTGAGCACTCAAATGAGTTATATCGACCCATGCTCAGTTTTCTCTTGAACTGTTGCATCAATAGGGCCCTAACCCTTCAACCCACCGAAATGTATGTGGAATACCTAAAGGAGTTTTGGTATGCAGCAGAGGTTGAAGAGGAGACCAAGACCATCACATTCTCACTTTCATGGTGAGATAAACCCCCATCTTTTACTCAATATGAGTTCATATCTGCCATTGGCCTACCTATTTGTAAGGACGCTATTCCTTTACCTCCTAAGGAGATCGTAAGGGCTGGGCTAGCGACTTGGTGTTTATTTAACAAGGACAAACCAACTTTTTCATCCATTATCATTGTTAATTCTTCACCCTTGAAGATGAAGTATTTTACACCCATTTGGAAACTCTTCATGCAATATATTGTCAAGTGTTTGGGTGGGATGCAGGGATCACATGACTAAATGAACCTAAATCAGCAGACAATTGCATATTGTCTAATCTGGGGGTTGGAGATTGACATTGGGGCGATTATTTTCTCAGACTTGATTCATAAGCTTCAAAATGGGAAGAAGAACAGGGAATTGAATATTTGCTATACAAGGTTTTTATCCCTGATTTTTGAAAATTGCTTGGAAGAAATTATGTCAGCAATGATCTCACTCTTGTAAAACCCCACACCATTACAACTGCTTCTTTTCAAAAACCATTAGCATCTGAAGTTCCTTTAACTTCACACATGTTAAAAGTAGCTAAACTTTCCCAAGAGCCTTAACAGTCTTTTATCCCTCCCTTTGGGGAGGTGAATGGTGATGACACAACTGATAAGTCCTTGTCCAAGGCCTCTGTACAACCTGTCACTCAGCCCAAAGCACCAACTGACCCGAAGACAAAGAAGAAGAGAATCCCACCTTCTTCAAAACCAAAGTCTCCATATAAGGGCAGGGTCATCCTTCCAAAGAAACAAGTAGCTGAGACTCAGTACGCTAAAGTCACAGTGGCCACCACTGACGCCACCAAGAGTCTAGTAGCCTTTGAGTTGGCAGAGGAGCAAGGAAACCAGCTTTCAGCCACTGAAGCCAAAAAGGCAACAGTATTGTAAATATAAGGGGCACTGCAAGCAGCCACTCTCAAACTTCTCTAGGAGAGAGTGGTAAAGTTAAAAGCTACCCCCGACCCAATAGAGAGTCAGAGTCAGCACTTAATTTGTCATAGCTTATGTACACTCTATGTCTGCACTCTAAGATGATACTAAAAAGCTGAAAACGCCTGATGTTTGACTCTGAAAACTCTAGACTTTGCTGGATTAACCTTATTCCTTGCGTGAAGTTGCGTCTGTATGCCACTGTACTCCTCAGGACTCGAGGTCCCCTTCAAACAATAAAAAGGTCAAAGTCTTAGACTTTTGAGGGGGACTGGATAATCACACCCAATCTTTTTAGGGGCAGCGAATGGCGACCCTTCCCAATATTACAAACTAACAATGAAAAGAGTCCCAAAGTCTTAGGACTTTTGAGGGAATGGATTGATCACACCACAATCTTCTTTGGGGCAGAGATAGTGATCTTCCTTATTATTATAACTCACAACTGTAAGATGTCAAAAAGTTTTAACTTTTGAGGGACTGATAAACCACCAGTTTCTTAGGGGCAGCAATATGGCGACTTCAACCTCATTACAATATTCACAATGTTTATTTAACATGTATATGCAGGTAACTAGACCATAATGTTGAGGAGGAAGTAAAGGATGCTAGGTTTGTAGCTATGAAGGAGGTCACTTTTGAGCAGATAATGGATGAAATTGATTCAAAGACGTAGGGTGCTCAAGAAAATGCTAAGTCTCCTTATGACACTGAATCAAAGATCAAGATCATCAAGTCCTATCAAGCTGCTACTATATCTGGTTCATTGTTAATCCATCAGAGCTCTTCATATGATCAGGATAAAGACGTTAAGGAAGGAGATGCTTCTAAATCACTCTCTGGCCTAAGGTCCATGCCTGATGATGATCTGGCCTCTATTTCTAGTTTTGAGTTACAAGACTCTACTGATCATGTCTTTGAGGAAGGTACTGATACCCTACATGCTTCCGCTAATAAGCCAACTCAGTTAGACCCCCTTGGTCATCTTCATGCAGAGCTAAGCACACTTAATACAAAGATTGATTAGTTAGAGTGTAGCATATTCCTAAAATAGGTAGACTAAGGATATGCAATCTTTATACTACAATCGTGCTAATACACTAAAAGAACAGCTTCCTGGTCTACTCTCTGATGCTCTGAAAGATACTCTTCTTCAGCTGATTAAGGACTCCATCAAAAGTTCTATTTTGAAATCCATTTCAGAGGAGTTACCTCAGGTTGAGGCACAGGTTCAGAAGAATTTACATAATCAGTTACCTACCATTATTTTGAAACCAATGTACAAAGAGTGTTAGTGCAAATATTATGATATTTAATCTATACGATCTCTTTATGTTTTGGTAATGACAAACATGTGACTTGTAATACGTAACGTAAAAGTGCCAAGTTACTCATAATCAAAAATCTTCAATGCATACTTGCATAAACATCTCTAGACGTCTAAGTATACATCATGACTGACATTTGGTTTTTCACCGATGTAATATAAATAAGGTATATACAAAAACAAGCATTAAACTTGTAGGATGGTCAAATAAAATTAAGTTTTGTTTTTAAAATTTACATTTTTATAAATGCAACTAAATAAACTTTTTCTATAACTTTATTTAGACAAATCATGTTTTGAAATAAATTATAAAGAAATGTTTTATGTTATAATTATTTCAAAATTCAAAATCTGGTTCTTTTCCCCCCAAAACATGTTACACTTTTACCAGACAAGTTTGTCACCACAAAAAGGAAAAAACGGAAGCGTCTGTCGGGCGGTCCCTTAAATAGGCCGGCGGCCCCCTTAAATACCAGCGGCCCCCTAATATATATGTGACTGCCGTTTCTTGACAGGCTATTTTTCAGGTCCTATAATAGTGGGTCACCTCCAACTATTTTCATAACTCTTTTGCATAATTTTCTTTCAGTTCTTTCTTTATCTAGATCTCATTAAATCTCTCTAAATATTTGATTATTCAATTGGTTAATCTTGTTTAAATGTGATTAAATATTCTATCATTTCCTCCTTTCCTTAAGTGCAAGAGAAGAACTTTGATCATCTTCAAAATCTAAAGTTATGTAGTCTAGTTAGTTCATTTGTAACATTTGTTACATATAGATCGAGTCCATGTCTTCCAATCTTTAGTAGTGTGTAGATCCAAATGATGTATATATTTGGATGAGTTGATTGTGGGTTGGTTAGTATTTTAGGCCTTAAATTACATTGGTGAAGTGGTAGATTGGTTCTAGCTAAGATTAAGACTCAACATCTAGCTTAGTGTTAAAAAATAATGTAAGCAACGCGATTGATGTGTTTAGGCCATAAAACACAAGGTTTGTTATGTTGGGCCATAAAACATAACGGGTTTGGTTGTACCCGAAGAAGGACTCGACATCTAGCTTAGTGTCGGAAAATAATGTAAGCATTGGTATAAGGTTTTCTTCGCCGAAAGGGAGCTTGTTGATTAGTAAAGTAACTCTCGAGTTGGATACTCGAGGAGTGGAGTAGGGCGAAGAGGAGCTTCGTGACCGAACCACTATAAATCATCATGTCGGTTTGCATTTTCTTTTACCTTTTTCTTTACTTATGTATTTACATTTATCACCTTACTATTACACTTGCATTGTGCTTATGATTGTGTGAATTGTTGTCTACGTTGTGTTAGTCATGGTTGTGTAGCTCTTTGTAGTAAACATTATGAGTGTGGATATATTGGTAGAATATGCACTAGTTATTGTAAATCCATTATCGACACTTCTCATATTGCGTCAAACTTGATTGGTGATTTGATACAAATGATCTAGTCCAAAAACCTCTTCTGGAGGCGGTCCCTATAAATAGGGCGGCCCCCTGATGTACTAGACGGCCCTCATATATTTATGGGACCGCCGGCAGAGAGTGATTTAATAATTGATACAAAAGATTTAAAGTTATTAAAAGGAAACATACCCCTCTACGGTTTCCCCAATTGGTATCAGAGCCACGTCGCTCTAGTTTTCAAAACAAATGGTTTTTAAAATAGAGTACGATCCATGTATCAAATTACCCATGAATGGGGACTAAATATGGAAAGTGTTTTGTTGCTTGATTCGTACTAGTTTTGTTATTAAATATACTTCGTATACTAGCTTGAAGGAAAATTTTCTCAAAAGAACTTGGAAGTGTCAACTTATGTTTGTCTAAGTCCTAAGAGTAGAAATGATGTCTAAAACACGAAATTTATATGTTGGAACAAGTTTTTAGAGTCTTATGTTCTACAGTTAAGTTACAAAATGATTTTGAACAAAAAACATGTTTTGGGGTCACTGGTGGCGGTCCCATAAATGTTCGGGCGGACCACAAATGTATATGGGGGCCGTCACCTTTATGGGGGACGCCTGTCTGTTTCGTCAGTTTTTGGCAAACTTCGAAAAATCATATAAAATCAACCGTAAGTCCGTAGAAGTCGTGCCACCCGCCATTTCGAAGATAATTGAGTCTAGTTTCATTTAAAAATACTTCCAAGTCTTTATTCTAAACTTAAGTCAGTCAGAAATGCAAAATACTACATAGTGGTCAAAACTATATGTTTCGGTTTGACGTAAAACTTGTAGTTTACCTTTTCTTTCAAGTCAAGCATTTCTAGTCAACTTATCCTTGAAAACATTGATCTTGATTAATTTTTAAAATGTGGAGGAAACTATTTTTGTTTTCAAACAAAATCAAGCAATGTATACATCATTATATCTAATACACAAAACGACGATGAATATCCTTATGTGTATGCTAGATGATTATGTGTGTTTAACTTTTGTTTCAACTTGGTTAATAGATATTAATAAGTAATCATTACTATTTGTAATTGAGCTAATTATATATCTAAACACATGTGCCATGTATGCTATTTGTATGTTACTAGTTTTCCGTATTATGCCTAATAGGAATTACGCTAGATTTCTTGCGTTAAGTTGCAAAATTGTTTGTGCATTGCATATAGGCATAGATCACTATATTTACAAGTGTTACATAAACATCTTGTAGATTATTTTGAGTGTAGTAACCCATTTAGAAACAAGAGTTAAATAATTTGTCAAGTGTGTGGAAAAATAATGTCCTAAGATCATATGTTAAAATCCGTCACTAAAATATTTCCAACACATTAACTCTCTTCCAACAAGATGTCTAAATCTTTTCATCGTCTTGCTTTGTTTGACCTTGGGTTGGTTAAACAAAAGAAAATATCATATTAATACATTAGTATTTAAGTAAAAGAAATTGTATTTTTTTTGTTAAACTTTGCTTGTGCTTGCATTGTTCTAACACACACACACACATAATTATATTCTTTTTATAAACATATAGTATTTTACAAAAGATGTGTGTTGTATTAAAATGGTTAGAAAAATCATTCATACACTAATAAAATGTCAAAAACTATGCATACTATGCATAACAACAAATAGTTTTTCGCACAAGCAAAATATATGACAATCTTAAAGTAAGAAATTAACTTGTCATTATTCATCAACCTCACACTTACAACTAGTCTTAGGATTAATGGAACACACTATGAAAACCTTTATTTGTTTTCTTTTAAAAGAGTGTTCGTGAGGGTCAAGAAAGATTTCAAATATATATCGACTCATTATTTAAACTATGATGGATATTATTAAATCTAATTGACAAGTTTTTGAGTATGGACATGAAATCGGATTCTTATTTGTCTAGCTTTGAGATTATATCAAAATATAACAAGAGATATTATCTTGAATCAACATATTCAATCACACTCGATTGATATGAAAACAATGATATCCTCTTCAAATACGATAAGAATATGCATCGGATCATAACTCACACTTGTGTAAATGATGTCATATTGAGTCTACTTGTCCAATAGTTGTGTTCTAAATATTTGGCCAATATATGCATAAAATACACAATGAAGTAGGATTGACGACTTGAATGTTTTATCCAAAATATTCAAGTAATTTACCTTGCAAAGCAATTGGTAAAGTCATCATCTCCGAAAAGCCAAACATGAGCAAATGCACAACATGTGTAAATTTGCTCAAACAATTCAAAAGCACAACTCAAAACTCAAATTATCTTCTCATCAAAACTCTTTCTTACTTTACCTAATAAGCATAATATTTCCTTTTCACTAAATGTGAACCATTTAACCATCTAAGATTAAAACTAGGAATAGTTGAACATATTTCACAACCCATTATCTTGCTTTCTTTCAATAAGTTATCGTAAGAGGATTTCGAATATGAAGATGATTATTATTCAAACGATAATCAATCTCACTATTCAATCTAATTTCCAAATTAGAATATGAACATGAAATCGATATTAGGATTTATCTAGTTCACGGAAATAACAATCAAATGACTATATATTTTTACGAGGTCACATGTTAACACATCATAAATACATTCACCATCACAAATTCTATTTCAAGAACAACAAGATTAGTTCATTAATTGCAACTCACGCTTTGAAAGAATCTGTTTCCAATACGTTAAAAGTGTTCGAATGTTTGTGTTATTAGCTATGGTCAAATTATACATGTTAAACTTGACACACTCTAAGTATGATTGACGACTTATAAATTTCCATCCAGAAACTCATAAGTACTTGTTGGGATTAAAAGACTTCATGATGATCTTAGAGCTATTGCTGCCCAGGTTTGTGTTACTGCTGCTAGTATAAAGTTAGTACTGTTCATTAACTTTAGTGAAAAATATGCTACGTAGTTAGTGCTGTAGTTAAAGTTATTTGGTACTCTAGTTTAAAGTTACTCAACTAGTTATTTTAGTATGCTATGCAAAGTTTGTACTGTAGTGTAAAGTTGTACTGTCGGTGAAGATTGAAGAAAATATCTAAGTTATCTTCAGTCTTTTTTTTTTAGTATAATGTGTATAGAGTACTACGCTTTACACTGTTATTGCTTGCTAGTATATAAGTTACTACTGCTGGTCTTAGAAGTTAATGCTGCTAGTACAAAAGTTACAACTGCTCAAATATTAAGACTGTGAAGGGGGGGTGGGGGTGGGGGGGGGGGGGGGGTAAGTTTTCTACTGTCAAAGGATGGTAAAGACAAAGAAGGATAAAGATTGATTGGAGATCAAGATTACTTACGTGATAAGTATTATTTATTTATAGAATAGATCATAGAGAATATTCTAAGTTTTAGGAATATATTGTAAATCGACTAGGACTCTTTGGTGTATAAAAGGAGGTCCTAGGGCATAGAGTTTGATATCAAATCAAGAAAAATATACAAAGTCGTATAGTTCATAGCTTCAAGGTTTTGTAACCCTAATACTAGGAGAGTATTCGTATTATTTGTAATAATAATATTGGAGCTTTTATTGTTGAATTATATTGTTTTGTGTTACTGTTTTATTGAAGAATTCTTCTTATATTAAAGATTAGTTTCCGCATAATCTTTAGTATTATCAAACAAAGTTTCTTAATTAAGTTGTGTTAGATTTATCTAGCATAAATAAACCTTAAACAAGCTTAAGGAATTCGATCATTAGAAGTTAACTGGGATCAACAAGTGGTATCAGATCTTGTTGAGAAGCTTTGAATAAGAAGAACCTGTTTGAATACACAAGATCTCTTTGCTAGAAGATATGGATTCAGAATCTGCACATATGGTGGCTGCATCCAAGGTTCCAATGCTCAAACCTGGTGAGTTTAAGTTATAGAGGATGAGAATAGAACAGTACATCCAGATGATTGACTATGCTCTATGGGAGGTCATAGAGAATGGAAACACTGCACCAAAAACAACAGTTGTGGAAGGGGTTGAGAAAGTAATACCTCCTACAACTGCTGAAGAAAAGGCTCAGAAAAGGTTAGAAGTGAAGGCCAGAAGCACCTTGATGATGGGAATACCTAATGAACATCAGTTAAAGTTTAACTCCATCAAGGATGCTAAGTTGCTGCTGAAAGCTATTAAAAATAGGTTTGATGGGAATGCTGCTACAAAGAAAACCTAAAGAAATCTCTTGAAATAGCAATATGAAAACTTCACTGCTCCTAGCTCATAAACCCTTGATAAACTTTTGATAGGCTTCAAAAGCTTGTGAGTCAGCTAGAGATTTTGGGTGAAACACTTTCACAAGAAGATGTGAACCAGAAGCCGTTGAGAAGTTTGTCACTAGAATGGAACACACATGTTGTTGTATGGAGGAACAAGCCTGAATTAGAGACAACGAGCATGGATGATCTCTACAACAATCTCAAAGTATATGAACCAGAAGTCAAAGGGACATCAAGCACACAAAACATGGCTTTTGTGTCCTCTAACAACTCTGGCAGCACTAATGAAGCAGTTAACATTGCTCATGGAGTTACTGCTGCCAGCACTCAAGCTAATGCTTCTAATCCAATAAATGTTGATAACTTGAGTGATGTTTTGATCTGTGCATTATTTGCTAGTCAACCAAGTAGTCCTCAACTTGCAAATGAGGACTTACAACAACTCCATCCAGATGACTTAGAAGAGATGGATTTGACATGGCAAATGGCCATGTTGAATATAAGGGCAAGAAGGTTCATGAAGAACACTGAAAGGAAGGTGACTATTAACGTTAATGAGACCATTTGGTTTGATAAGTCCAAGGTAGAGTGCTACAATTGCCACAAGAGGGGACATTTTGCCAAAGAGTACAGAGTTCTAAGAAACCAAGACAACATGAACAGAGAAAGCTCAAGAAGAAGTGTGCCAGTAGAGACAACTACTTCCAATGCTTTGATCTCATGTGATGGTCTTGGTGGTTATGACTGGAGTGATCATGCAGAGGAAGGACCAACAAATTATGCACTCATGGCCTACTCATCTTTAAGTTCTGATTCTGAGGTATCTAATGATTCTACTTGCTCAAAATCTTGTCTTGAAACTGTTGAAGTGCTTAAATCTCAATATGAACAACTATTGAAAAGATTTAAGAAATCTGAGTTAATGGTTGTAGCTTATAAGACAGGTTTACAGTCTGTAGAAGAAAGACTTGAATTTTATAAAAAGAATGAGTCTGTTTATGTAGAAAAGATTAACGGCTTAAAATGGGATATTCAAGTAGGAGAGATAACTATTGGGGAGCTTAGGAAGAAGCTAGAAATAGTTCAAAAGGAAAAAGATGGCATTCATTTTAATGTAGACAAATTTGAAAATGCATCTAAAAGCTTAAACAAGATTATAGAGAGTCAGATTGTAGAAAATTGCAAGAAAGGTTTAGGCTAATTTAAAGTTCACCATCCCTAACAGGAAATTTCATGCTCGAAACCTGACTTGTATTTATGCTTAGAAGAGTTTACAAATGAGCATGTAGTTATTAAGCTTGTAGTTGAGAACAGTGAAGCTAAGGCTAGTGAAGCAAAGCCTAAAGCAGTTAGGAAGAATAATGGTGCTCCATCTATTGAGGATTGGGTGTTAGATAGTGAGGAAGAAAATGTTTCTTAAACTAAGATTGAAAAGAAAACAGCTATGCCTAGTTTTGTTAAGATAGACTTTGTCAAAGCTAAACAAACAAACAAAACTGATAGGAAAACTGCTAAACAAGTTAAGCACAATAGGCAAAACACTCACATTCCTTGAGGCAATCAAAGAAACTAGAATAATATGATATCTTAGAGACTAGGAAGTAATTTTGAGATGTTTAACAAAGCTTGTTATGTGTGTGGAAGTTTTGATTACTTACAGGTTGATTGTAATTATCAAAGGGTGGTAAAACCTGTTTGGAACACTGCTAAAAGGGTGAATCATCAGAATTTTGCCAAAAAGACTCACCCCTGCCCTAAAAAGAACATGGTTCCAAGAGCAGTACTAATGAAGTTTGGCTTAGCATCAGTTAATACTGCTAGACAAGTTAATGCTGCTCACTCAAAAACAACAGTGAATGCTGCTAGACCAAATTCAATTTTTTTATAAAATAGCACATTCAATTGTTAAGAGGCCCATTCATAAGAATACAACATTTAAAAACAATAATTTTAATCAGAGGGTTAGTACTGTTAAGGATAAAAATGTTAATACTGTTAGGCCAAAAGCAGTAGTTAATGTTGTTAAGGGAAATAATGTTAATGTTGTTAAGGCCTCAGCTTGTTAGGTTTGGAAACCAAAGAATAAAGTTTTAGACCATATTTCTAAACACGATAGTGCATCAATCACCCTAAAGAAGTTTGATTATGTTGATGCACAAGGCATATCCAAGTCAATGATGGCTTGGGTCTCCAAAATAAGCTGATTTTCTTGTCTAATGTGCAGGGCAATCCACAAATGGATTTACAGGATCAAGGAGTGATTGATAGTGGATGCTCAAGGCACATGACAGGGAACATGTCCTATCTTACAGACTATGAAGAGATAGATAGAGGATATGTTGCTTTTGGAGGGAACCCAAAAGAGGGAACATCACAGGAAAAGGTACCATTAAAACTGGTAATCTAGATTTTGAAAATGTGTATTTTGTGAGAGAGTTAAAGTTTAATCTCTTTAGTGTCTCACAAATGTGTGATAAAAAGAATAGTGTTCTTTTTAATGACACTGAATGTTTTGTTTTATCTCCAAACTTTAAGTTAATTGATGAAAGTCAAATTTTACTTAGAGTTCCTAGAAAGAACAATATGTATAGTGTTGGTTTAAAGAACATAGTTCCTAAAAGAGGTCTAACTTGCCTTTATGCAAAAGCCACATCTGATGAATCTAAACTTTGGCATAGAAGGCTAGGTCACTTAAATTTTAAAATTGGTTAAGGGAAATCTTGTAAGAGGTTTACCTTCCAAACTTTTTGCAAATGATCAAACCTGTGTTGCTTGTCAAAAAGGAAAGCAACACAGAGCCTCTTGTAAGTCCAAAACAGAGAACTCAATCAGTCTTCCTTTACATTTGTTGCATATGGACTTGTTTGGTCATATTTTAAAAAAGGCCTTAGAGAAATGTATTGCTAGTTGTACAGATGATTTATGTAGGTTACATGGGTTTTTTTAAGCTACTAAGGAGGAGGAACTAGTGGCATTCTTAAGTCCTTTATAACTGGGATAGAAAATATAATAGATCACAAGGTTAATGTGATTAGATGTGATAATGGGACTGAGTTTAAAAATAAAGAGATGAATCATTTTTGTGAGATGAAGGGTATTTTGAGACAATATAGTGTAGCTAGAACTCCTTAACAAAATAGAGTTGCTGAGAGGAGAAATAAGACACTAATTGAGGCTGCTAGGACTATGCTAGCTGATTCTAAGTTGCCAACTACTTTTTGGGCAGAAGCAGTTAGTACTGCTTGCTTATGTTGCAAATTAAGAGTGTTAGTTGTTAGCTCATAACAAGACCCCATATGAACTTTTTCATGGTAGAACACCAACTTTAAGTTTTATGAGACCATTTGGGTGTCTTGTTACCATTCTTAATACCATAGATCACTTAGGCAAATTTAATGGTAAGGCTGATGAAGGTTTCTTTGTTGGATACTCTTTGAATAGTAAAGCCTTTAGAGTATTCAATAGTAGAACAAGGATAGTGGAAGAAAACTTGCATATTAGGTTTAGTAAGAGTACACCTAATGTTGTAGGTAGTCAACCAGATTGGCTATTTGATATTGATGCACTAACAAGAACAATGAATTATGAGCCAATTGTTGCAGGTACACAATCTAATAGTTTTGCATGTACAAAAGCAAGTGACAATGCAGGTCAAGCTAGAAAGGAGACAAAACATGTCAAAGATTACATTTTCCTACCATTATAGACTGTTGATCCACCATATTCCTAAGATCTAAAGATTTCTCATGATGATGGATCCAAACCTTAAAATGATGATGAAAAGAAGGTTGAAGAAGATCCAAGAAAAGAAAGTAAATGTAATGATCAAGAGAAGGAAGATAATGTTAACAGCACTAACACTATTAATGTTGTTGGCACAAATAAGGTTAATGCTGTTGGTGGAAAAACAAGCATTGAACTTCCATTTGATCCAAATATGCCTGCTTTGGAAGATGATAGCATATTTGACTTCTTAAGAGATGATGAAGATGATGGTGCAGAGGCTGACATGAACAATTTGGATACAACAATCCAAGTCAGTTCTAATCCAACTACAAGAATTCATAAAAGATCATCCTCTTGATCAAGTGATTGGAGATTTGCAATTAGCTACACAAACAAGAAAAATGTTAAAGAATTTGGAGGAACATAGGTTTGTTAGTACTATTCAACAAAGAACAAACCATAAAGACCTTCAAAAATGCTTGTTTGCTTGCTTTTTATCACAGGAAGAACCCAAAAAGGTAATTCATGCATTGAAGGATCCAAGCTGGATAGAGGCTATGCAGGAAGAGCTTCTACAATTCAAGTAACAAGAAGTTTGGAATTTAGTTGATTTACCAAATAGAAAAGGGGCTATTAGCTCTAATAGGTTTTCAAGAATAAAAAGGATGAAAGGGGAATTGTGATAAAAAAAATAAAGCAAGATTGGTTGCTCAAGGGTACACATAAGAAGAAGGGATTGACTATGATGAAGTCTTTGCCCCTGTTGCAAGAATTGAAGCAATTAGGCTATTTTAGCTTATGCTTTATTAAAAGATTTTGTAGTGTATCAAATGGATGTAAAAAGAGCTTTTCTTTATGGGAAGATTGAAGAAGAGGTGTATATATGTCAACCACCAGGATTTGAAGATCCAAACTTTCTTGATAGAGTATACAAGGTTGAATAAGCATTGTATGGACTACATCAAGCTCCTAGAGCTTGGTATGAAACCTTGTCAACATATCTGTTGGACAATAGGTTTCAAAGAGGGAAAATTGACAAGACCTTATTCATCAAAAGGCACAAAGGTGATATTTTGCTGGTTCAAGTTTATGTGGATGATATCATCTTTGGTTTAACAAAGAAGGAGCTGTGCAATGTATTTGAGAAGTTGATACATGAGAAATTTTAGATGAGTTCTATGGGAGAACTTACATTCTTTTTGGGATTGCTAGTACAGCAGAAGAAGGATGGCATATTTATTAGTTAAGATAAACATGTTGGTGAAATTCTAAAGAAATGTGGGTTTACATAAGTCAAGACTGCAACCACACCAATGGAAACTCAAAAGCCTTTTCTCAAAGATAAAGATGGTAAAGAAGTGGATGTTTATATATATAGGTCAATGATTGGTTCATTGATGTATCTTACATCTTCAAGACCTGAC
>BQNB010013401.1:63665-76256 GCA_026074375.1 Tanacetum coccineum | reverse complement strand
TTCAATATTAAATAGGTATATTTGGTTTTGTTACAATATTGACAATGTGTAAGGATGAAAAATGTTTAATGGTTACAAACTTGTATATACTATAGCAGTAGAAATCACATTTAACATATAGGCAGTTCACATATAAGTAGTCTGAATTGTCTATTAGAGTGTACAAATGCATGGATACAATTATCGTACGTAGGAACACTTATGCATGTAGTATCACTTAATAAAATACACAGAGCAGTATAGAGAATATAACAAATATTGTGATTGTTGGGTTTTATAATCTAATTAACAATTAAATTAACACGAGTACGCAGCGGAATAAATGATCACGTGTAGAACACAATAATTAACAAGATAGAAAATATGTACCTTTTAGCACGAAACGATACACCGTTTAAAGGTAACCGTAAACACCGTCTTCTATATACGCGTGTGTATAATACAACGCGTAACCACTAGAATCAAAGGTATGATTCCTCTAAGCTTCCACACACTATACGTTCTTAGCAAACGACGAGGTATGCTAGTACTAGTAGTGTATAACAAACGATCTTTATTCGTCTCTTGAATCTATCAACTTACGAACAAGAAATCACCAAAAGCGATAATCGAATAACCAAACAAAACTAAAAGTTTTTGTTGCTGTTGTCGATCGGTCGTAGTAAACCAAAGATTCCAAGGATTTCGTACAGTCAATGGAATACGCGGTAGAAAAACTTTTTGAGATACTCTTGTACCTGTGATAATCTGAGCTTCTATCACTTTTGGAAGTAGTTGTGTTACTATTAAGCGCGTTCCGTTGCAAAGGCCGGCGGCAATATTAACATTGCGTAAAAGCATGATGGGTGTGCCAATTTTTAGTTCCAACCTGTGAGGAGGAAGGCCAGGAAAAGAAAGAGTGTTTAAGTACTCCCTTGGATACAATAGTTCTACCTCTCCTCCGTCATGACCATGGGGTATCGCATCATCATAGCTAAGATATGTATACGTTCTCCCGGGAAGCAAAGACAGGATTTTGTTGTTGATGATGTCAGTAGTGTCATTCTTAGGACACACGATCGCTTTGTCTTGTAATTTCACGGCTGATGGATAGTGTAACGTCTCATTATCATAGATAAAGTTTATGAGGTTCGATATTCCATCTCCATCGTCGGGAATACAGTAGTGTTCAGGTATGTCTACCCATGAACAGTTTTCTGGATCACAATCATCAGGTGTACCAATGTTTCCGTTCCCGATATCCAATAGCCATTGCGCAAAAATGGATACTCTTTCCCTATCGATATCCTGTAGGTTACTGTTGTTGAGACGCATGTTTTCAGTAAGATAGTAAATTTTAAAGTGTTGCCATATGTAAGACTTGGCAATTGAAGAATGTATAATTTGATTTCTCGATGCATTTGTTTTAACCGGAAGAGTCTGTCTAAAATCTCCTCCCAACATTACTGTCTTACCTCCAAACAAACGGTTCGGTTGGTCTAGCAGATCTCGTAGGGGTCTATCTAGTGACTCAAAACATCGGAGTTCATTCATAGGCGATTCATCCCAAATAATCAAACTTGTTTCTTTAATTAAGGTTGCTAACTGTGTATTTTTTTTTTTATTAAACATACTGTGTTATCAGTTAGGTCCAGAGGTATTTTAAAGCGTGAATGAGCTGTACGCCCTGCTAGAAGTAATAGGGAAGCGATACCTGATGAGGCAACAACCAATACTATTTTTCCTTCATAACGTAAGCTAAATATAAGTGTCTTCCAAAGGAATGTCTTCCCTGTACCCCCATGACCATATACAAAAACCAATTCTTGCCTATTATTGAAAACATGCATCCATAATCAAACTAAAGATGCGACGATGCTTGTCATTTAGCTGTGGTAGCAACTGATCTCTATGAGCTGCAAGGAGTGTACGATCGTAACTCTTCTCCTCCATTAGGAGTCTGTTTCTAAGAACAGGCATGAGATGTTCAGGGTGGTCATACGGAGATCACAATGAGTATGTGTGTGTTTGTACGTGATTATCGCGAAGGTGATTTAGACAATCTTCAAGCTCGTATAGCACATAATCTTCTAAATCGGAATCATCAATGTGTAGGTTTGGAATGTTCAGTGAGATGGAAGAAGTATATGGTATATCTTCCGACATACTTTTCCATGTGCGGTTCCAAAGTTTAATTGGATCAGACACTTGACAAAATGTAAGAATGTGTGCTAATAGTGTCCGTAATTCCGCGGGTGTTGCTGTAAGAGCAGCTTCTTCTAGCGTTATCTCCCATTCTCTGTCGTTTTCTAATAAGCCTAGTGCCTCACATGCAGCCCGACAGGTTGGGTAGACAATGTTGTTTACGGTACGGATGTCTGGAAAACTCTTGCAACCTCTTTGGTGACACAACAACATTCTTTGATAAAATAAATCTCCCGCAGTGGGATGGACATATGTCAACCTACCAATTGACGATTTTGTTCTGACCCGGCGTCGTCGCCAATACTTACCATCCGCGTACCATACAAATTCGGATGGGAAATCCAAATATGTAAGGTGTCTTCCGTCGGTATTCCATTCATTGTAGTGAAGCCATTCAGTAAGAGTCGTCTTCTTTTTATGAGTGTCAACAATGATCGAGTCAAGTTTATCTTGCTCTCTAAAGACTACACGTTGCATATTCATCAAGTGTACAGATAAAATTTGAACTGCTGGTTCCCTATGGTGTATATCAAATTCGAAAATCCTCCAACACGCTTCGTGAGGGCTTATGTATCTTGCATCTAGATAATTCTTTATTTCATCTACCACCACCTGTGGTCGGTAAGTGGCAGTCGATGCCCCAGGTGTTGACATATTTGTACCATTCCTGGATATACGGGCGACAACGCGATCAGTCCCTTTAGAAATGTACTTAAACAAATACTTTATAAGCATCGACCATCCACAATACTCCACGTTGATGTGTGCATAGAATGTCGTCAACAACTTCTTATTGTATGGGACAACATAGCTGTTGTCTAACTTAATGTTTTGTCGTGTGGTTGTGACATCAGTGTTCCTCCTTTTGTAATGAACAAAGCCATTTTTGTCTATGTACGTACGCTGGCAATATTCTTTTGGAAAATTCTTTTTGCACCGAGGACTATTGTGCATGCATGAAGCAGATGGACATGCTAATCCACATGGGCCGTGCATCATAAATTCTGAAACAATATTGTAACACTCTGGATCGACATCCTCTGAAGGCAATTCAGCCGATACATACATATCTATATCTTCTTCTCGAGATACACGCACCGATTCATGTATCCATAACAGAGTATGACAGTGAGGTAGTCCCCGCTTTTGGAATTCCACTGTATATAGTACTATAACAAAGAAACCAATGCAAAATACATAGTAAGTATATAATAAAATAGAAAAATAGTGAATTTAAAAGTAAGGAATAATAATTAAAATTTCCAGTTATAGAAAATACCCGCTACAGTCTTCCCAAATGGTTGTGAATCACGTAAAAAGTTTATAAATTGATGGATCTTCATTTCGAAGACTCTATCGACGACATCTGCTCTGTCTGTTGTTGTCAACAGTGGAAATTGAGCCATGTACTCAGCTATCTCCGGCCACTTAACATTGCAGGTGAACGTTATAAAAAAGGAAGGATTTCCATGTACACGACATATGGCGAGTGCATCTAGGTAATGACTGTACATGTAACGTGGTCCGCCCGTGAAGGATTGCGGCAGTATAAGCCTTAACCCACAATCAGAACCATCGCTATCTCCTCGGTTAATAGCATCATAGATGCCGGATAAATATTCATTCCTTATATCATTTTGATGTTCACGAACGTAGTCAATTCGATTTTGCTCAATGGCACAAAAAGCAGTGACAACATATTGTTGAAACAATCTACCGGTTCTTGATAGATAGTTATAGCAATTTGCACGATCGTGGAGCTGATAAGAATAAAAAGCCAACATGGATAATCGTTTTTGATCAGAAGAAGAGTGGGTAGGATCAACCATCTTTAAGTTTTTCGAATAACCATCTTGGCCATAGACAAATAAAAGAGGAAATTGCAACGACATATAGGATGAGTGCAACTTGTTTACACGTTGTGGATACCCTGAGCGCTCCTCCAATACTATATCATAATCCATATGGCTTTCAGGACCGGTTTCATAAACGATAGCACCCAACATATCCCCCGTGGGAAGTTCATACTCTCGAGCACCAACCACATTGTACAACCGAACTTTGAAGTTAGGAACATGTGTATCCTGAAATTTCTCACGTGCTGTTCTGAATAATTGCACCAATCCGTTGTGAGTGTCTAACAAATCTATAAGTCCTTCAACAATGTCCCTACGAAGATCACTATTCTGACCGCCAAAGTAAGTCATACGGTTGTCTACTTCATTGTCAGTGTCGTAAATATACAATTGTAAGAACCTTGGCGGTTCACCTTCTGCTGGACATAAAGAGCCTATCCAATGGTACAACTGCCCTGATATCTTAAACACATACGGTCCACGACCATTGTTAATTGAATCATCAACTTGCGCACCCAGTGATGTCATACTAAACATCTGGTTATATGCTCTAATGTTTTCCAAAAAGTGACGGTCTCGAAGTAATAGTTTCATATAATCAGGATACACCTGATATGTACGCAAGACAACTCGACCACCTCTACAACAACGATTATAACGGGGGCGTGAACTTCTGGGAACACTCTTTAAACGTTCCTCACCCCAAAAGAGTGCTCCACAATGCTGACAGCTATAAGTACAGCTTCCGAGATATCTGTAATTCGACGTTGGACGCGAAGCTGGTGGCTGTTGCCGGGAGGTGCTTGTGTTAACAGTGGGACTCTGGCGGTTGCGTTGTTGCAAAGTGTTTGTGTTAACAGCGGGAACATGACGACTGTCCAATGAAGCAACTGGATGTTGAAACCCTTGAACAAACACAAATGAGTAAGAACATAAACGCCTTAGGCAAGGCATGAGATGAAACAACAACTAATAATAGAAATATAGACTAAGAAGGTACCCCTATCAGGAAGTGGAATGCGTTCTGCACCAACATGAAGACCATTGTGACCATGATCATCTATGGGAGTCGAAGATGTGTTTGCATTAACAGGACCAACAGATGGACCAACCGGAGACGCGAAATTTAACTGACCATTAGATGAATCAACTGGACACACACCCAAAGCTGCAGATGACTTCTGATCAATACATGGAAACGAATTTGATGGACGAACACACGTCTTCTTCAAAGGGAGATTGACCTGATGATCATCCTGATCGACGACATTCCGCTTCAACTCATTGAGACGACGAACATCCGAAGAACCATCCAATTGATGAACACATGGAGTCGAAACCGTTGGACGTACAGATGGCGTATGAGAACGAATAGTCGAAAGATCACAACCTTGAGCAACTACACTATGTTCAACTGGAAGGGGACTACTACTAACGCCAACAGACTTAGGAACCAATTTCCTTTTAGTTTTCATTAGAAAATTATAGTATCGTAAACCGAAGTCGCAAAAGAAAGTAATAACTACCAATAGTTTATACAATAGCCTAACGACTAACAACACTTCATAACAATCAGGTAAACACCTAAATACTACTGGAAAAACATAATAAACATCCACATACGCAACTACATATAGAAAAAACCAAATAAAGGCAACCAAGTAGAAGCATACGGTTAATAGCAACACAACAGCAAGGCAACAATGGTAAGCAGCAAGAGAAAAAGCAATAATCATACAGTGCAACCCGTATACATCAAAAGTCAGTAACAAAACACAAACAGAAAAAATACTAAACATGCAATACACGAACATAAAGGAAAAGAAAATTTCGAAAACCTCCATACCAACAAACGATCGTCTCCGAGATCCCAAGAAAGTAGGTAGATGAGAATAATCCAGAACAGGTTACGTATAAACGAAGCGTCTATTAAGGGTTTTTATAAAAAAAAATATTAATAAGATAAACGTAAGACCAGAAGGAGGCCTAAAAGGAAGTGGGCCAATAAATACAGGCCAACGTTAGCCCACTGACGAAACGACAGAAAGGATTGCCGTTTTTGTTTTGATGTTTAGTATAGTTTACAATGTTTTGCTTTGCTTATTTTATCATTATGTGTAGTGAGTAGTTTAATTAGTGCTTGTTAAGTGATAATGTGAATTGGGAATTAAGTGTGGATTGTAAAAAGACTTGTTAATTAATATAGCAGTAGACTATAGAAGCCATATTTCTTTTATAGGGGAAATGATCACTGTGAACAGCAGTGAACTTGCCTGCTGCTACTGCTTTAAACCTGTATTTCCAACATCATCTACAGCTTCAGTGACCAAATGTTTCATCACAAAAGACATTTATAACCGAATTATTGTGTAAAGATGTGAAGGCTAGCATCAAGCGATTGTATTTGGTCACTGAAGCTAAAGCTGACATGAAAAATGCAGTTTTAAAGCAGTTTGCAGCAGGCAAGATCACTGCTGTTCACAGCAGTGATCATATCCCCTAAATTGCATTTCTAAAACGTAAAAATTAGATCAGAAATACATGGTAAACCATTTGGAAAAAAAACTATTGAATTTCATATATCTCACAAAATCTCGAATCGTTTGTTAGATGGATGACTCTCTTGTAGCTTGTAATAAGTCTAGGGGTGATTAATTGGATTGGCATTTCCGACAAGTTTTGAATATTTTGGGCGAGTTTTTGATATTTTTGGTAGGTTTTTGGTATTTATGACAATTTAAATAAAAAAACTTGAAATAAATATAAACAGCTACTATAAGTTATTAAAACAAGTTTACGTTGAGTTTTGAGTATTTCCAGCAAGATTTTCAGGTCTCCGGCAAGTTTGACCACCATTGATCATCGTTGACCACAATTGACCGATTTACATAAATCAGAAAGGATGATGGCAGGCGATATATATAATTTTTATAATTTTTTTTTAAAACAAATTACAACAATTTCTATAAATGTTTTAATATATATTTAATTTTACATTACAATTATAATAATGATATATATTGCATAGTTTATTTAAAAAACACAAATCTAAACTCTCCTTACATGTGAAAAGGAAATAGCCGCACGATTTCTATTTATTTAAATAGAAAACACACAAATCAAACCCTTACTTTGCTACCATACCTTCAGCTTACTCGTTTCTTAGAAAACACACACACTCACATTTGACTCGTTTTTCTCACTAATATGCATTGTCCAACAAACGAATAATTATATTAATAAAAACTCGTATAGCCAAAAAAAAGAAACCTTTAAACATGAGCCACACACATAAGCCCATATAAGAAAAAAAACAAACTATTAAACATGAGGCCGAAAAAATAAACCCGCACAAAATAAAAAAATAAAAAATAATAATGTCTCGCGTAGATAAATCGACGTAGTTTAGTTCTGTTCCACACCGCTCACAGTGATCGGCCCTTGGGGGCTCCCAATTTGGGCCCAACCATTTTGGTTTTTTTTTTTCTGTAGGCAGTGAAAAAAAAAACCGCTCGGCACAAAATTGAAAAAAAAATTACAAAAATTTGACTTATTAAGTTAAAAAAAAATATCCCGAATGATGCCCACACTATGAGCCCATATATAAAAAAACAAATACTTTAAAATCAAGTGAGACCGAAAAAATAACAAATTAAGCACAAATAAAAAAAATAGAAAAGAATAAAATAAAATTGTAACGCAAAAATAGAAACAAATAATAAAACCCGCAACTATCTAGTCACTGAGGCGAAAAAAAATAAAACAACACAAAATAAAAAAATAATAATAATAATAATGCCTCGCAACTACGCGAAAATCACGCTTGTTATATACATACTATATTTCAGATAAAACTATGTCGTTTTGACATAGTGCTACAGTAACCGGCCCATCGGACTCTTATTTGGGCCGGCCCATTTGACACTTTTTTTTTGTGCTTTTCTTCTTCTTAACTACGCAACTTTTAAAAAAAATTGTTTGGCACAAAATAGGAAACAAAATTACAAAGTACTTATTTATTCAGATCAAAAAATATGCGCGACATGAGACCAAACACATAAGCCCATATAAAAAAAAGAAACTATTGCACAAAATAAAATATAAAAAAATTTGCTCGGCACAAAATAAGAAAAAAAATTACAAAAGTATCGATTTATTCAGATCAAAAAATATCCACGACATGACGTCCAACACATAAGTCCATATAAAAAAACTATTAAACACGAGACCGAAAAAATAAAGCCGCATAAAATACAAAAAAAAAAAAATTAACGCCAGCATCAACGCGCGGACAATCATGCTTAACACATATTTACCCAAATTTCATAAAATTATATTAAAAAAACCCAAATAGCAAAAAAAACAACCTTTAAACACATAACTTTTAAAAAATTAGCACAAGCAAACCACACTTATAAAACTTTGAAATTTTACCATACGAATTTAAAAAAAAACACTCATATCTATGATAAAAGAAACACCGCCCCGCAGCAACGCACGGGCAACTATGCTTGTTTTAACAATTTACCAAAGAACCCCTCTACTATTATAAATGTTATTAGTAAGAATCTTTCCCTTGAGTTTAACAAGTTAGTTCATAAACCATCAAACTTTACAATTTAACCCCCTATAACTTTCGTAACATTACATGTTACATGTTTTATATAAATTCCGACACACTTTAAATTTTAGTAAAATAACAAATTATCTCAAAATGTTCAAATAAAATTCACTTTTATCTATGCATATCATTTCTTTATTATTGATAACACTTTCTATTGAAGAAATGTATTATCATTAACACAATTATATTAGTATCGCTTTGAAAATCATTTAAAAGAAACCAAAAAATGTGTAGCGTTATTAAAATTAGAATTCATAAATACGAAAAAAAGTTACACCCACTGTAACGCGCAGGCAATGTTTTTCTCGTTGATACTACCAACCTAAGCACACCAATCATTATTTATGATTAACAAGATTATTTTACGTATTTTCATCCAACATTTTTTTGTCGTCATATTATCATCCTGCATACTAAGTCGATAAATCAATGTAATTGTTAGTCGATAAAAGTTTCAACCCACTAACTAAACTAGCATGATACCTGCGTAAAGCAGCGGTTTCGGCAGCACTAAAAATTAAAAAAACTAAAAATATATGAAAATGAAAATTAAATTAAAGAGTATAAAATTTTGGAAAATATGATGAAATTAAATCATAAAAAAAGAATGAAAAATTTAGGTTAAATATGGACTCATTTGATAAATATCATTTGCAAAAAGTAGTTCAAATTACATAAGATTTCTAGACAGCAAGATTTTTAGTAATTACATCTTTGCAAAGGGCCTAAAACAAGGTGATCACCCTCCCCGTTTTGTTCATTTTAAATCAAATGAAAAGCCTACATTTATACAGTTATCAACGGTATACTATCTCGCGGGAAATGTTTATGGGATTTAAATTAGGCGCCTCGGTTGAATATTTCTCACAATGTTTCTACGCGGATGACGTTTGTAGGACATATGGTGTGTTAAGAGTAACATTTCTACTTTAGTGCATGTTCTCGAGGGTGTTTTTATAGGGCGTCTGTCTTAGAATAATATGAGCAAAGAGTAAAATTAATGGGTGTTTTATGTGGGCTAGAGATAAGGTTAAGAGGGATCCGCACAATATCTCTAAAACTTAGGTGCCTAATAGTTCGTAAACCCTCCGTTTTTATATCTCGTTTGTCGATCGTGAGATAGTAGGTGGCTCTATGTCCTCGGTGCATAGCAATGGGAAATGGGGGGCGGTGGTTGTAGAACTGGGTTAAGAAACGACACTATAAATGGAGCGATAGGAACAAACATTTCATGGAGGTAAGGCCTTACATTATTAAGCGAGCTGGGGGGGGGGAGAGGAGGAGGGGGGGGGAGTGTAGCAGTATGCCTATATCCATATGTCCATATTATAAAGTCCTTCGGTGTCGTCGTACGTTAGAGTCCGACCTTAGCCATTTCTTTAATGGGCATGATTCCAACATAAGAAAGCCTCATGGGTTAAATTCTGGAAAGAAGGTTTTAAGGCGAGCCTAAGAAAGCGTAGTGAGCGTTGTGATGCGTCAAGTTTATATGCTTTGAATAGAGGGTTAATGTTTCAAATGGTGTGAGCGTGTGAGAGAGAGCGATACGCAAATTCTTCATATGGCAAGGGAGAGCGTTAAGCATTCATGGGGGGAGGGTGGGGGGGTAGGAGGCGGTTGGAAAGAGGGAGTGATCAGAGACTGGATCTAATCTTTTTTTGAGGAAATATAGTTCAGAGAAAAAAACAATGCCTTTGAATAAGGTAGAGAGCAGAGCGAGCGAGAGAAGTTTATGCATATAATCTGGAATTGGGCAAAATAACATCATTCTGGGAGGATATTGGATGTAGGTGGCAGGCCTAAAAAGCGAGCGTGTATCCGCGTTATCTATGCGCTTGAATCTAGTAAATCGATACGTTAGGGATGAAAGTAGCGCAAAACAACCCAATTTTGGCCTTTAGACGATTCTCGTAGAGCCTAGAGAAGGGGGGTAGAAACAAAAGAACAATTCGATGAGTATTTTTGCTTTGGTGAATGATTCATTTAGCTCCTATATCTGACAGATGGACTTGGACGTTGAGAGTCTCGGGAGATTTTTCTTTGTGGCTTCCTGGTTTAGAAAATTACTATTGAACGATAAATCGATTCCGGTGGGTTGATTAAAAACTCGATGATAAATATGCCTATAAGGTGAATGTTCATCCAAGGCGTGGCAGGTCATCTGATTCGCTACCAACTAGGTTTAACATAACACGTCGAGTATTTAATATTGATTTCTAACAGTGTGCTATTTGTGATAAGGGGGCGAAGACCGTCTAGCCATTTGTTCTTCTCAGTGTTGCATGTCAGACAAGTTGTACGCCTTATCACCTGCTGGTGGTAGTTCCTTATATGGAGTTCGAATCATCACGATGGAGTGGTTTGTCTGGCTTGTGAATTTGCGTTTTACCCGTATAAGAATAAAATGATGCTTGAAGAGTGATTTTACGTATGTGGTTGGCACCTATGGACGTTCGTAACAAGACTATTTTTCGAGGCTAAGGCTCCAGCGAAGGCGTTGTTTTTTGATGATGTAGTGTGTAAGTCTTATAATTGGTGTGGGTATAGATGTAAAGCGTCGTTTGCTTGGAACGATTGGCTCAAAAATCCGCATCTTATTTCTTTGTAGTTGCTAGTTTCTTGCTAGTTTTTTATCAATAAAATAGCTGTTAAAAAAAATAAGACCCACAAATTCAAACCAAACAGCCAAGATTGGACGTCATCCTCAAATCTAATGCCAAAAGAGCATGGCCGGCTATAAGCAAGTGCAACCGGTGCGGCCGTACAGGGCCACCGGTTTAGTAGGGCCACATTTTTTTTTATGTATGTCTAGTATATATTATGCATATTAGTGAATGAAATATTAAGGCACGTATCTATGTTTGTTATCATATATAGATTTGCTTGTTTCTATGAGGCCCATTACTTTAATCAGATTTATGATATTTGAAAGTTAAATCTTGTAAACAAATAAATAACGACAATGGGCGAAAGGCTCGGTTGTGTTATTGAGGATTCAATCGATTATTTTATTCAGGACATAAAAAAATTATTCTTGTTACTTTGTGTAATTTCTCTATACTTAAGCCTAGAAAATCCAGTATCTTGAATTTTAATTGAGTTTTCACTTTTTAGGATTCAAGTTTTAGTTACTTAATTTCGATTTCAAACGAAGTCGTGTTTGCATTTTTATTTTAACGTTTGTGGAAACTTGCATTAGTTCGCGTATTAGTAGTTGATACTTGTATACTTTTTGTGGCTAATAAGGGCCTACTTTTAACACTGGCACAGGGCCACAAAAACTCACAAGACGGCCCTACCAAAAGGCTTCAAACAAACGCACCACATTTTTGGTACAAAAGAGGACAAAACCATTGTCAAGATAAGTGTTCCAACTTCAACAATAAACAATATGAAATTATTTTCTCCCACAAAAACTCACAAGACGGTCCTACCAAAAGGCTTCAACAATAAACGATATTCATAAGGATTTGGATAGCCGTTCCAAAAATAAGGACCATCTAAATACATCTAGTCATCTTTAGAGTTAAGAATCGGTGTAATAAAGAGACTTTAAAACTGTATTAATTATTGTCTCAGTGTCGCAACAACTTTCTATTTTTACAACTAATTTAATGTGATAAGACAATTAACTTTATTAAACAAAAATATACCCACTTAAACACGCATACACACGACTTGATCTTTACATCGCCCGATTCTTCCTTTTTTTGGTTTAAGACACGTGCAATGGATATCGACTCAATTCTTTGTCCTACTTGTCATGGTGATGTCGAAATGGTTAACCGTATCTTCTTTAATTATGGGATGGCAAAAGATCTGTGGACTTTATTGGCTAATTGGTGGGATTTGGACATTCTAATGCGTGCTAACAATACGGAGTGGTTTGATTGGCTTGACTCGTTGCACGTTTCTAATAGGGCTCGT